>RJWK010009734.1:0-27953 GCA_004363435.1 Platanista minor | reverse complement strand
GGAAACCCTACACTTTTCCACAAAGTTGTCGTGGTCTAATTCTAGAGCCCTGGTCAAGCATGGGTTGGGATGTAGCATGATATAAGCCTCCCTAGGCCCCAGAACACACATTTAATTAGAGAGGAAGAGTAAATCCTCCATCAAGCATGGCACTCTCACAGAAGGCTGACCAGAGGAATTTGGCGTAGTGCCCAAGGTGTGGTCCCCAGCAGCTCAGCAAATGGATGGCTCTGAAACAGAGCCAGAGACAAAACTAATAAATACGACAACAATGGGGAATCAAGCTAAATAGTACTCTATGTCCAGGCAGGCAGAATCTGCAATGCCTGACACTAGAAATAATTACATCAACCTTAGTGCTTGGTATTCAGGGATTCGGCAGGGCTCTAATCCCCAGAGTGATACTGGCCTCAGCCAAATCAACTTCCAATTATAAAATAAGTTGGGAGAACAAGTTAATTTACTAGAACAGGAATTCAAATTAAAGATCAGAGCAAAAACTATACCTTGTGGACTATAACACTAATCATTGCAAAAACACATTCTAAGTTAAATATTTTCACAGTCATTATTTTATTCAGTCCTCATAAGATAGTTTGTTTGTGGTAGGCAGCTTTTGAAATGGCTCCCAATGACCTTTGTCTCATATTGTCATGGAATCCTGCCCCTTGTGTATGAGCCAGACCTAGTCACTTGCTTCTCACAAGTAGAGTATGGCAAAAGGATGGGATGTCAATTCCAAAATCAGACCATAAAACACTGTGACTTTTATCTTGCTGGTAGTTTCTCTCTGGCTCTTCTCCTGTGCTTACTCTGATAGAGCAAGATGCCATGTTTTGAGCTGCCCTAGGGGAGGCCATGGGGCAAAGAACTAAGGGTGGATTCCAGCCAATAGCGGGTAAGGAAATGAGTCCTTCAGTCCAATAACCCTTGCGACAGTTAATCCTGTCAAGAATCATGTGAATGAGCTTGGAAACATTTGAGCCTTCAGTTGAGACCATGGCCTCAACTTGTACTTTTTTACAGTCTTATGAGAGACTCTGAAGCAGGGGACTCAGTTAAGCCTTGCTCAGATTACTGACCCGCAGAAATTGTGAGATAATAAATATATGTTGTTTCAAACTGCTAAGTTTTGTGGTGGTTTGTTATGTAGCAATAGATAGCTAATAAATATGAGAGTTTAGAAGGTCAGTGAGCCCCCACTCCTGCCGAACTTGAGCTGTTATACTCATGGTTATGGTTTATTACAACAAAAGGATACAGGTCAAAATTGGCAATGGGAAAATGTACATAGAATAGGGGCCAGGAAAAATCAGGTGCCGAGCTTTCACTTCTCATGTTGCAGTGGAGTTCTGCAGACAGAGCTTATTTCTTCCATCAGTGATGTGTGACAACAAGAACAGGGTATTGCCAACCACAGAGGCTCACCCAATTCTTGGTGTCTAGCATTTTTCCTCGGGGGAATCCATAGACATGGCTAACTGCTTGCTTGGCTGACATTTAGCCTCTAGCACCTCCAAAGTTCAATCTGATACTGCTTGACCTAAGGCCTCCACGACAGATCACATCATTAGCATAGACTGTCCAGTGTGGTCCAGGGTCGCCACATAAGCAAAGACACTTATCACGTAGAACATTGCAAAGGCCTAGAGGTTCCTTCCCAGGAGCTGGGAGCAAAGGCAAAACTTCTCTTTTGGAAGGTTAACCCTTTAGTGTACACAGTATTACCTGTACTCTATATTCTTACTTTAGCTCTAAGTTTATTCCACTTCTCAGTCTTCAGACTTCTGTTAATTTTCAAAATTCACTGCAACCAACCCAGATTTCCAGAAGATAAAAGTTTTTAATGGTCTTTGTGCCAGGTTTCAATGTTTTGCCCCTCAGCAACAAATCCATCCTTTACTGCCCTGCTTTGTGATACCAGAGTCAGACCCTGTAAACATTTCTCTTGCCAACTGGCATGATGTTAAACTTTGTCAGCAGAGCTGGAGGGACACTACAGAGGAAGGAGCTTCTCCTTCTGACCCCACTTGCTCCTCTTTTCTTGCTGCTGCAGTGCTGATCAGCATGCAGGGCACCAAGTGGTGTTTACCTCCCAGGGAGTTTCACTGATACCCCAGAGTCTGTCAGCACCCAAGCTGGATTTCTAGGGAGTTCAATGCAATTCCAGCAGGCATCCTTTTCAGAAAATTCCACCAGCAGTTTCCCAGGAAATTCAGTACAAACTTCACAGTGAGATTCCCAGCAAGTTCCACTGGCGCCGCAACTGGTTTCCCAGCCAATCTTTAAGGTGCCCTAGTGGGCTGCTTGCCTGGAAGTTTCAGCAGCACCCCAGAAGGCAGCCTCCTGGAATGTTTTGTGGGCACTCCAGTGGGCAATTTCCTGTTTGCCAGTCTCAGCTTGTGGCACCTCCACTTACCTCTCAACCATCCACAAGGCCACAGCCAGCATCACTCCTCCAGTGAGATCTAGATCTCAGTCTTGAGGGTGGTGGTGGCCTCTTCTAAATTTTTTCTTCCCTTGAGTATTCTGCATCAGCCCTAAGCGTACTGTCTGCTCCCTGTATCTGCTTTTCCTGTATTTTTAAAGAATTATCTTTAACACATAGTAGTTAATCCCCTATTATTTGGCTAATAATTCTTTAAATGAAATTTCCTATTCAAATTAATCTGTGGTATCTGTTTCCTGAATGGGCCCCAACTGATACAGTCTTCAATTTAAAAGGATTTTAAAATAATTGTGTGTGATGTGTCTTCCCTGTGTTTAAAAGAAAAAAAAAAAAAACTGAAAATTTTCTTTTTTAGAATATTTCCTAACAAATTTGCTGAGGTCATGTGAACTTGTTATGCTAAAATTCTCCCTCAAGCATTCATGTCAGTTTAAGGGAAAAAAAGATATGTAAAAATTCAGTCAGATAAAAAGAAGAAAACCAGGTAAAACTTTTATTTTCACTTTAAGGACAGCAGTGGTATAATACATATTAATGTACTTCCTACAAAGAGACAATTTTAAAGTAATTAGGCATGATGCTCCCTTGCTGCAATAATCTTCACCAGGAAGATGTTGAAAGCAAGAGTAAGATTAATTTTAAATTTAGAGAAGAGCAGCCAAAATTTGAGGTAGACTTTAAAATCTTAATTCATTATTTTTCATGCTACCTCAGGGCTATAGTTATTTTTTTTCTAAATTTATTAGGAATGGGTTTCAGTGTCTGGCTCCTAGTAGGCAAATCTATGTGAACTGCATGCCTGATGCATTTCTATTGTCTATTGGTTAATTTAGTAACTGACATATGTACTAAGATACCAGGAATCTGCTTGTTATGATTTTGACAATTTTATCCTGGCACACACAGGATTAGAAAAAGAAAAACCATGTGGTAGTGCAGAGCGCTGCTTACTGCCAATTGTATCCTGCAAATTCATGTCTCCCATATTTCTATCTCTTCTCTCAGTTTATATTGCTGCTTGGGTAAGAACTGTCCCAGAATCAACACCTATGGATTAATGGGAAGATCCATTCAGTACATACTATGTCCTAGGTGTTTCACTTATTCTCTGATTTTACCCTCATTTCCCCATGGGTTGACATTATTATCACCACCATTTACAGCTGAAAGAAATGAGACTGAGCAAGCTTACATTACTTGCTCAAAGTCACATTCCTAATTAATAACAGAGCTAGGAATTGATGACAGCTTTTCTGACTCAAAATCTAGCACTCTTTTCCATTATACTTCACTGACTCTCTTTAAACCATAGAAATTGGAACCCAAAGCGTATTTTTGTTTGTCCAACCCAACAACTACCTAATAAAGAAGTATTGTCTACAACATTCCTAACTGGCAGCCTCTACTTAAACTTTCTAGTGATGAAGAAGACCACTATTTCACAAGTTCAAATCTTTATACCCTTCAAATTATCAGGAAGTTCTTAGGCATATGGGTTTATAATCTTTCTTCTTACTGACTTCCACCCATTGGTTGTAACTGTGCTCTCTCCAGGTTGTAACTGGGTCCTCTGTTTTCTCCCAGAACAAGTACGATTTCTCTTCCACGCTGGCCTTCAATCAGCAGAAAGGGATACTATTTTTTTGCCTAGAATTTCCCTCTCTCCACTTTGTAAAATTAGAACTCAATCTAGAGTGGACTCTTTCATGTTCTCAATATTTGATAGTACTTATTATTGCTGCTGGGATGTATATAAGCCTTCTAATCCTTATTGCTTATCTGGAAATACTATACATTATATATTTTGGTATATACTCCTATGAATATAGATAATAAATATTGATTTAGTGGAAACCCCCACTCCTAACTCCATTCATCCAGACTCATATAAATCAGCCTTCTACCCAGTTATGCTTCTGGAAAGTGCTGAGAAGATCTTCTGTGAAAATAAGTCATCATGGAACTTTAGCATAAAAGCAAACTGGGAGTGGGGGGGCGGGGAAGGACGATGAGGAGGACAAGGAGGAGGAGGGACAGTCAGCGTGGGACCCAGGGAGAGAGAGCTTTTGGAGAGAAGTCCAAGCATAGTGCAGAGATGGGGCAACGTTTCTAATTGTGGAATTGAAGAACAGGGACCACATTATAGAAATAGGAATCCAGGTTGCTACTGAATCTTTGAGAATCAAGCAAGTGCCATTCTCATTGAATAAAACTGCTCTCTATAAGCCTAGCGAATAATCATACAATCCAGTTATGAGGTCTTGGAGAAGTACAAAGAGTCCAATGCTGTATCCAAATGCACTGAGTTAAAATGAGAGGTTATCATTTGTAAAACAAAACTAAACAAAATTGAAGTGTTGGGAAGAAGTTCCTTTCCCATAAGAAGAGAGAAATGTTTTACTTGCTAGCCAAAATCATAGAGGAGAAGCATGTTCGCCAAACCACGGTGTTTTATCAAGTATTCAAACAGACATAAACCAAATAATTTCACTCATCCTAAGAATTCACTTGGTGAAAAATAACACTACACAAATTAGCAAACAATTTCAGTGAAGTAACTGCAAAAGACATAGGAAACAATCATGTTGGAGTATCAGTAAAATATCTTTGGCACTGTGAAGTGAAAAAAAGGCTTATTCTAGACTAAGAATACCACATGAAAATATGCAGTCTAATACTTTAAGTGTGGTTTTGAAGGGAAATCATAGATATCGCAACAGCCTCTAATCTCTAAACTGAAGTCAATGTGAGTTGATTCTGGGCAAAGTTCATCAAGTTAAGCTGAAAGCTGGTTTCCACAGTCAGTAGTGATATGGTTTCCTATTTGATGAGAGATATACATAAAATAGGAAGGAAAGTGGTTTCAGTAATAAATGTCTGCCAAGCAGTTACCTGAATCTTTACTTCTTCAACTCAATTCCCAGAGGCCTCTGTTCTCCCAGTAGGGATAGATAAATCAGAAAGTAAAGGGTTAGAGGTCCCTCATCCTATTGTCCCTACTTCATTACCATCAGGTTTCTAAAAACCGTGACACCAGGGATGTTCCTGCCAAATGCCTCCTCTGTTTCCATAGCTAAGGTTTGTTTCCACTCACCTACCTCCTTTCTTACCATAATAACTAGAAGGAAATCTATAGGATTTCTTAAATCTTTCTCATATCCTTAAAACCAGTCTCTTAGGAAAGTGCTAGCTGAGCTCAATGTCAATGTTCTTTCTCCTATAGAGCATGGACTCAGCTGGGTTATCTCTTTTCATTTCAGTTAACCTTTCCTACTCTATCCTCTGGGCTCCTATTCCCACTAAGACTGCCTGCAGGGGAAATGCTGTCTCTCGTCACATCTTCTTACTTACTGATCTCAAAATAACTACAGAGGCATGTTCATTCTATGGCTTCGTTGATGATCACAGTGGTAAAATGGATTGGGAAAATCAAACAACAAAAATAAGGAAGTGACAAAGTTTTAAGACTTGTATAAGACCAATCATTCAGAATCTCTGAGTTATGGTTTTCGTTCCTCTCTGTGTTGGTAACTGGGACCCCTTATGGTACTGTGCCCTAAGCCTCCCCACCCCACCACCCCCACTGCAGTGTGCCCTAAGCTTTTATTCTTTAAAATCAAGCTTACATTCTGCCATTTGCCTTCTTCCAACTCCTGTCTTTACCTCTTTCCCCTCTTCCTTATGTTCCATCTATGGCTCATTTCTTTTCTTATTCTCCATATTTTCCAAAAAGTACTTATTCACTCCCATGACCATCCTACAACCAGATGATTTCCAATTATAAATCTCCAGTCTAGATATGTCTTCTGAGCTGTAGTATCCATGAATCTACTAGACAACTCTACCTTGACATTAGTGCACACGTCAGGCCAAGCCTAGTTCTCTCCTCTCCATGCCCACAACCACTGCCTAATTATCTCTATTCTCTAATTCAAGTCTCTCACCCTATAATTCATTCTTCACATGGTAAGCAGACTGATATTACTTCAACCATGTCTGATACGTCATTAACCTGCCAAAAAATTCTTCATTGGCTCCTATTTGCCTTTAAAATAAAATCCAGACTCTTCAGCCTGATTCACAATGGATAAATTATATGTATTGTTTCACCCTTTCTCTCCCCAGTCCCTGCCTGTGATGGGCCACATGGTGCCTATTGTTTGGATAAACATTATTCTGGGTGTGCCTGAGGGTGTTTCTGGATGAGATTAACATTTGAATCAGTGGACTGAGTAAAGCAGATTGCCCTTCCCAGTGTGGATTTGCTTCATCAATCCACTGGAGGCCAGGATAGAACAAAAGGAAGAGTAAGGGAGAATTCATTCTTTCTGCCTCTTTTTTGTAGTTGAGGTCTTCTCCTGCACTTGTACTGGAATTTTCACCATCAACTCTCCTGATTCTCAAGCCTTCAAGCTTGAACTGGAATTTACACCAGTAACTCTCTTGGGTCTCCAGCTTGCAAATGGCAGATTGTGAGATTTCTCAGCCCCCATAACTGTGTGAGCCAATTTCTTATAATAAATCATATATATATATATATATATGTATATATGTGTATATATATGTATATGTTTACATACATATATATATATATTTTTTTAATCTTACTGGTTCTGTTTCTCTGGAGAAGCATGACTAATACACTTCCCATTATCAAACTTTAAACTTCAGCTAAACTGAACTATTTTCAGATTCCCCAAAATATCTTATTCTCACACAGGTGAGCTTGAACATGTTTTTCTTGCTATTTATGACAGCCTTTCAAATATTCACACACACACACACACACACACACACACACACACACACAGCCACACATCCCTCCTTGATTGGCTAATATTCTTCTTAGTGTCCCCACAGTCCCACTCTCCAGAAAAATATAAACCTCAACTTATTCATTAATCTCCCCTAAGGATTGCAGTTTTCTTTTGAATTTAGCATATCTTCAGACTAAATGCCAGGTTGAGTATCAAGTAATTCATGCTTTACTCAACAAATAAGATAATGATGATGATGACAACAACAGTAATAACTTCTGTCATTTTCTGAGTGCAAGGCTCCCTGCTAAGTAGTCTTTATACATTATTTTAATCTGCCAAGCAATTTGAAGGATATTATCCCCATTTTTTTGGATGTGGAAACTGAGATTTTAAAAGTTTAAATATCTTGCTCAAAATTTTGAAGTTAATAAATGGTAAAGGTGGAACTGAAACCTAAGTCTAGTCTCATTTTAGCTTGTGCTTTGAACCATTTTATGTACTGTCATTTTCCACCCAAAACTAAAATGGCAGCTCTTAAGCTTGCCATTTATATGGTAACTCTTGCCTTTCTTTCCATATATTCTGCTTGAATTTGGAAACAATGATAAATAATAAAAAGAAAATTAGTAATACAATTTATCGGTATGCTTAGGGTAATTTGGGCAGGCACATGACAGGGTCTGTCATCCATTCAACATAAGCCCTGTGCAACATCCACTGAAAGACAAAAGAGAAAACCTGATCTTATTCTCTTGGAATCCTGTTTCCAGTATGGTTCCCAGTGAGATTCTATCAATGAAAAGCATTTGAGGAAGACTTGGAAGGATAAAGGAGGAGGGACAAAGCATTATTCTCAGGTGGCACCTGCAAGCTGACTGCAGCTTCCCTAGGTTTCCAGGGATTTTCCTGAGAATCCTCCATTTCTGTGCTACAAGAAGCTGATATTTTCAGTGGTAGCTTTCCTGAACTCTACTTCTACAGACCTAAAAGTATTGCACAAACCTCCCCTTCCCTGTTTTAAACCCTTCTCTCAACTCAAAAACACTTAGCATGGTATCTGTATTCCCAACTAGCCCCTGATTAATATATTTTTGTGTCAATGACTTATACCTTATTTCACACCTTATTCAATTATCGAAGGAAACATTTGATAAAATTATACAAAGATAGACTCTAATGGTTTGTCTTTAAATTATTTTGTTAACAAAAGGGAAACATGTCCACATATCCAGTTCTAAAGTCAAGAGTTTAACAGCATTTTTAGATGGGGTACTCCAATTTTCTCCAGGGTCTGAAACATCAGAATATGTTATGTCCCAAGGAAACCTCAGCATACTGGTATGTATATTTGGTGCTTTGTAATTCAGTGAAACACTCTGTGGAATAAGTATGATTTCCAGCCCCAGACTGCTCCAGGTGATGAAGGGAGGTAAGTGGGGGTCAGTGTGGAAGCTGTTTCTTCCATAGTTTGGCCATTCTCTTCTTACCATCTATGTCTTGCACATATTTCTCTCGTACTTACCAGACTTAGTTTGTTTACCTGCCCATTTCTCTTATTAGATGATAAAATGCTTGAAGGCAGGGGTCTTGGGTTATTCACTGTTATGTTGCCAGCCTTACCAAGTGTCTGGTGTATAGTAAATAAGAAGTAAGTGTTTGCTAACTTGAACCGAAATCAAGTTTCTGAAAGTCAAAAGTACACACAGAGTAGCAGAAGGGATCCAGATTTTACTTAGACTTCTGATCTGCCTCACAGGCTCCTGGGAATCTTATAATAATCTTAGAATTCTGGAAAACCATCTGGCATAACATGGAACTTTCTAAAGCAGCCTTAGAGACTTCAAACTTTCCTGAGCATCCTAACTAGCAGTTTCCCCGGAGTACCTTATCCGGAGATATTCAATGTGTTACATACATAAAAATGGAAAGGAACTTAATAAATCAATTGTCCTAATTCATTTTGTAGATACAATGCCTTCTAAGTGGCTAAAGTGTTTTAAGAATCATGAAACAATAAGAGATTTGCTATTTAATCTTTTATATTTTTCCATAGGTAAAAAATTTATTATCAGACTTGGAACGATATTATGTCTTTTTTGGACTACAGCAGTTAGCTCAATAATTAATTAGACAGAAGAGTATTCAAGGTGCTTAAAACCCCAGAGTACAGTAAGTTTACTCAGTTGTTGGTACATGCAATAAAACATGAGTTCATTATCATAGATAATATACTGCCTAGTGGAAAAATATATAAAAGTACTAGAAAATGAAGCCTATTATATTTCTCTATAGGCATGGGAACACTTATTATAAAGTACAGAAATTTACAAAGTCTCCTACTATATCAGGTTAATTAATTCACAGTTCTGGAGGCATCTTCAGATGATAAAGAATCCTAATAGCTTGGAGACAGTATGAGAAGTAAAAACAGACTAAAGATAGAAATCAAGAATCCTGAGTAAAGTATCAGTTTTACCACCTACTGTCCTTTTGGTATCCGAATGGACACAATATCTTCGAATGTCATGGAATCATTAGTAAAATAAGGATGTTTAAAAACTACCTGTCTACATTGCAATGCTGATGAAAGAATCTAATGAAAATTAGGTATGTGGAAATTCTTTAAAAATTGTGAAATGCCAACAAATATATAGCACCAAGACAATAAAGGAGATTTTGTTGGTACACATACAATAAATTAAAAAGGTGAGTTCTGTCATCCTTAAGTAGTTCTTCTAGATTATACTTGTTTCAATGATGCTTAAAAATTATTAAAATCCCCTCTTAAGTACGTCAGATTCAGACACCTTTCTTTTAGCATTCATAATTTGAAGGTATGTTTAACTTTTGGGCAGTTAGAATATGAATTGGTCAACAATGCAAATTATCAGTTTGGTGATCAATTTTTTAGTAGGAAAGAAGAAGCATAGATGTAAAATAATGACTTTTGTTAATGTGTCTTCAAAGACTGTTCCAAAGAAGAAGTCAAAGTCAAAAATTATTTGAGTAATGGAAGCGTCTTTGGATCTCTAACCATTTATTCAAGATACAAATTTTGACATGTGACAATCATCTAAGGATGTAAATTCCAATGTATTTGATTTAGAGGATAAAGTATATTATTTGTGCATCATTAAACCTTGCTTGCATAAAACCTTTCTTGGTTTAGAGAAATCAAACTCTCAAAATGAGCAAGATGGAACAGGTGCTGGGAAGATATCATACAGATGGTTATCGTCTTAAGTTGAACATCCTTTATATATCAAAAAACAAACTTAAGACTAAAATAGAAAGAAATGTGGTGATTATTTGTATTGCATTAATACCCTTTGATTCACAAGTGAGTAGCTTCTTTAAAGTTCCAGACACTTCAGTGTATTTGAATATCAGTCAAATTAACAATATGACAGAAAATAGATACAAATAATGCAATGTTGACTCAGTAATTCAACCTCTGTCATTTGTCTTAAAATTACATGCGCAAATATGTCTGAAAGAAAAAGTTATAAAACGCAAAATACGTTTATACAATATAAAAATATTTAAGTAAATTGAACATTTCATATATTGTCATACTCTTTTGTCATAAGAAAAGGTTAGTATAAAGATTAATATTTTTCTTAATTATAGAAGAGGCATATATATGTTTTGGGAACCTAGAAGAGGCAAGTGCTCCCTCTGCCTAGGAAAATCAGAAAGGCTTTATGAAAGTAGGTATTTTTAAATGCATTCTTGAAACATGAATTTGCCAGGCAAAGAAAAGAGAGCAACAGAACTGCAAACATGGAGAGAAAAATGTACATGTGCAGAATTGTGGCAGCAAGAGGGAGCTTAACATTTATGTGAAATGGTGAACAGTCGGTTTGGTTGGAGAACAGGGTTTATTAAAGGCACCGGGGGATAAATTAAAATAAGACTGAAAG
The DNA here is from genome assembly GCA_004363435.1 of Platanista minor. Lineage (NCBI taxonomy): Eukaryota > Metazoa > Chordata > Mammalia > Artiodactyla > Platanistidae > Platanista > Platanista minor. Next base: position 16,821 of record RJWK010009734.1, on the reverse strand, counting down.
ATAGATTTAAATTTGACTTTAAAGGGTCTTGCTCTTTAGCATATGAAATTTGAACTTCACCTTCAGATGATGAAGCTAGATCTCAAGGTTTTGAAAATAACAAAGCATTTGCTGCTAGCATATTTGTAAATGATGTAGAAAAATATGGATGAAATTGATTGATGCTATATCTTGCTTGATAATGCAAGTGCTTTACTTTGACTTTTTGTTTATCTGTCTCTCATAATTAATTGGAAACTTGAAAATGCATCTTAATGTTCCTGAGATCTGTAGGCTTTGGTACAATACTTGGAATAGAGTTGATATTCAATAGACATTTGAACAATAGGTCAGTAATAACTAGAAAGAATGACTCTGGCCCTTTGTCATAGTTTGGTGGTTAGTTAATTAGTTAATGTGTCAGGAACTTTGAATACAATAAGAGAATATCAGTTTAATTGTCACATAAGCCCCCAGAGATAAATATTATTTTTACTACTTTGCATATGATCAGACTAAAGATAAAAGCAGTTTGGTAAAACTTCTCTACATTTTACTGAATATAATTTGAGGAGAAGAAATTCTGCTTGACTACAAAATCACAAAACTATGCTGCTGAACTGTTTATCACTTACTTCAATGATAATATAAATGAAATAGCTATGAATTTTATAGATGAAATAAGTTGATGGGAGCAAAGGAAAGAAGAAGACACAGCAGCTAATATAGTGGATGACAAAATCAGGATTTCAAATTATTTTCACAGACCAGAAAATGGAGCCAAAATCAACAGGATGAGAGTTAAATAGGACATATACATATATATGCCAGCTTGTAGATTCAACAAACTATTTACATAAACTCAATATTTTTTTTAAAAGTCTTCTCCACTATACCATGAGATGTTTATCACTGGATTCTCCAATGCCTACCAGAGTACCTAGCACTTAAGATGCTCAAGAAATATTTGGTGAACACAAGTACAGATGAAACTCATTTCAGGAATTCGCTGGCGGTCCAGTGGTTAGGACTCTGTGCTTTCACCATGAACTCATGGAAAAATAACAACCATCATGTAGATGCCACTATCCCTCTGCAGTTGCTGAGTTTATCAGGACCCCATACCCATAATCAGCATTAGCATTACAAATCAAATTTAACAATTATAGTTCCTATACCTGATTGAAAACTTACTTTAAGCATTTAATGGTGGTAATAAATCCAATTAGCTACTATAATTTCACAATTCTTTCTGAATATGACCTCCTTCTCAGAAAGAAAATGTAACAATCAGTAGCTCAAGGAAATGGCATTTGGGCCCATCACTTGATACTCTTGTTAGAATTATCAACTGTTTGGCACTATAGTCCTCCAATTTAATTTTTAATACCATCCATGTCTTTATGTTTGTCAGCAAAGTAATTTCCATGCATCTGAATAAACCCTTCCTGTAAATTTTTTTTTCCTTCTATAATCTTTTAATTTCTTATTTTTCTTCTTGTTAACATAAAAACCTAAAGGTGTCACCTTTTGTAAAGGAACTATATGTTACTCAACCCTAGGAATTTAATGCTGGTATTTTTTCTTTCTTGACCCTTTTCTCCCAAGAATATATTTATGAATTCTACATAAAGTCTCCTTTACTATTCTAATACCCATAGAGAGAGCAATAGCTGGAGAACTTCAGCATTCATTACCTATGGGATATAGAGTCTGGACTGGACTAGAGTCCCCCTTCTTTGAGCCTTCCCTTGGCCCTAGATGAAGGATATGGTAGTGATGTTATGAAGCCACAGGTTAAAGCCACATTCTGATATGGGAGCAAGTGATAGCCTTATGGAATAGCCTGGTCCCTTGGAAAGTGAGATATTTTTCTCTGTCTTATTTGAATCCCTGTTGGATGCTGCCTTCTGATGTTTGTAGAATATACTTATTTTCTGATACAATTCTTAGTCTGAACAAAACAGCTTGCTGCACTACCCAATGCTGAAAACGAGAATATCTTCATCCCAGCACAATGTATAGAATTACGTGGGCACTGAGACTCCAGATAAAAAGGTTGATAAAAGATTGAGATAGGCAAATGGGAGATGATTTACACAAGGACAGGCATGTAATGGCATGATACAGAACCTGTGTGTTGCTATGTGTTTACTTGCCTTTACTTTGGTATTTACCTATAAAAGCATCCAGTTCTGTGCTCTTCCCCTGTACCCCAATCACACCTTCTCAAAAGACTGTGTACATGTAGTAACTGGGATGGTCATGACACGATTGGCATTACAGAATTTAGGATTAAATTTTCGCATAGGTGGCCTAGGTGCCTATTACTCAAGTGTGGGGATTAGGGTGTTAAAACTACACACACATTATTCTCAGTAAAAATTTTAACATAGTTCGATACACAGTTACCAGTTTAGATCCTTAGCAATCAAAACCGTTTATAATACAAAAATTAAATACCAAGAATCAGCAGGTGGATATTGGTGAGTGTTTACTACAACAGTTTGGACATTTAAAACTACTAAAACTATTCAAGGGAAGTAACCCAGAGATAGACATAAACTGAATGTACTTTTGTTAACCTGAACCAAATAGGCTGCCAGATATTTCTCCAGCAAAGATGGGTTTATTCGGGATCAGCAGAGAATTGCACTCATGGTCTGCAACCACGGCGAGCCACAAACAAGTGGCTCCCTACATGGCAAGAGAATGAGAATGCTTTTGTAGAGAGGGAAGGAAGTTGGGAGGGCTATAGTAAACAGAGTTCATGGTTTTTCATTGGCTGAGTCCTTGACAGCACTTCCTGTTGTGTTCTGCTATTGTCACAGGGTAGGGAGCTCCTTCTGGTCTCCCAACTTTATTTAGTTTAGGTTTCTGTTTGTTAATTTTTTACACTATTAACCTGAAAAATGTTTAATATTGTTTTTTAAGTAAGTGCTAGCTTTTCCTTATGAGAAAGAAAAAGCAAATAGGATACTTGAGGAAATCAGTGGGGGTGAGGGCTTGAATGTTGATAAAAGAGTCCTTTCTAAGGGCTCTCAGACATGATGAGAACCAGTATTGCAAGATGCTGGGTCTACCAGCCAGTGCCTCTGTGGTGCTGAAGAAAAGGAATTCTGAGCAGAACCTAACAGATAAATATCACTTTCATGATGACTCAGCCTTACCTGAGTACATTCTAAACCAAGAAGAACCATGATAACAGTGTATTTAATCAGTGGTGAACAGCCCAGCCTATAATCTGGATTCTGTCAGTTATACCATTATTCCAAGTCTTAGGTTTGGAGTTAAAAAAAAAAAAAAAAAAAGTTAAAAATATTCCAGTGTGGTAGAAAAACAGACTAGGCTAAGTAGCAAACTGAGGGTAATGTTTAGACAAATACTTCATAATCTTTAATAATGTGCAAACATAACTAATCTCTTATTTCAATCCTATCAACATAGCTATCTATGCTTCTCTGTAAGTAGGCAAGGAAAGAAATTGGTGGCAGTACTTGATAGCTAGCTATAATTCATAGGTAGTTTAGTATGGGCATTTTTTAGATTAAATCTTGCCTCTCTTCTTCCATATTCATATCAATTCATTATCTCCCATAATTTCTGCAATGATAAACTGTTCATCTTATCGTCACTGGACTTACATGAATACCAATAGTGACCATATTGACATCAAACTGTGACCCAGCATCATCACTACAGGCAAGAGATGCCCCCAACTTCTATCCTGCTTCTTCCTCACATGAAGGAATTTAACAAAAGTGATCTAGTCATTCCTTTCTAAAGATGACATTCCTGAAACTCAGGTTCCTACATCTAGAATTTATATTGTGACATTAACATTGTTAGAATAACTACAACTTTAACCTAAAAACAAACATTAATATTTATAGGTATTATATCCTTCAGAGATTCTTCACTTTGTCCACACCCAAACACATAGAATGAGGTCTTCAGGGTTGTATTTTGGCATGTGCTATCCCTAGAACTTGTGTTCTCTAAGGGCATGTTAGCAAAATATCAGAAATGACAACTAAATGTTCTCAAAGTGTTAGTAATTTTTATCATTTTATAAAGAGACTTCTTCCAGTGGCAAGGACATGACATTCACCTTATCAATCATCTATTTCTTTCTTTCTATCTATCATCTCCTTAAAAACCCATCTTAAAAAATACACAGGGACTTCCCTGGCAGTCCAGTGGTTAAGACTCTGCGCTGCCACTGCAGGGGGTGCAGGTTTGATCCCTGGTCAGGGAAATAAAATCTCATATGCCACACAGCACAGAAAAAAGTAAAGGTAAAAAACCCCACAAAAAACAGAAATATTAAAACAGTGAAATAAAATCAAAACAAATATATGGGACATCTTAAACAGATTTAGGTGACAAATAATCCTCACAAACTCAAAATATGGATGAACATGATCAATACTCCCCAAGCATCATGAGCAACTGGACAGTATTAATAACAGTGAGAACAGGAAGAGGGGAGGAACCCTGGTAAATTTGCAACATTCAACCCTAAAGGAGATCATGTATTGAGTGGGAATCTGAGAACAACTGGGAACATTTGGAAAAAGTCCTTATAAACTCCAAGTGTGGGGTAAACAAAAAAGAATAGAGAATCACAAAGGAGATTGTGGGGAGTTCAAACAATGCTAAAGCAGTTTAGCTGTCAAAGACCCTAGCATTATTAAACACATATGCACTTTCAAAAAATAAAATTCACCTTGAAATAAATGATATCCCAAGAGATGATCAGCACACATCTGGAAAATGTGGCCATAAGAAGAGATGAAAACAGTAACCCAAAAGTTAAAATGAACTAAAAGAATTTCAGAAAAGGTCTAAGTTTGAAAGATAGCCTACAGTAGAACTTGTACAGGTCCTAAGGCAATTCTCTCTGCTTTAAAAATTGTATTTTGTTGTTACCGTACTTTCTGAGATAGGCCTCCTCTTTTTCACCCTCACCCTTCACAACTGGTTCTTTTCCTGAAATCTACAACATTCTTCTTCTGTCTTGCTTTCAGCAAATTTACCTCAAGGATCTAAAACTAGAATAAAACAATAAAAGTTTTCATATATAAAATAGAAACATGTTAGAAGATATAATGGACTTTGAGAAGATGCTGATTTTAAGAAAAAGAAACATTTTTAAACAACCAGAGAACTTGGAATATGTATTGGGTATTAAACTTTATTAAACATTTTTGTTAATAATTAAGATATGATAAAGCCCTATGGATTTGCACACTGTCCTTTTTCTTGAGATGCAGACTGAAGAATTTAAGAATGAAGTGCTTCGACATATCTCAGCAAAAGAAAAAAGAGGGAGGAATAAGTAAAATGTGTATAGAAAAATGTTGATAGCTTTTCAAACTGGGTGATGGTCATGGTACTACTTATTTCCTTATGCTTGGAAATGTTCATAATTAAAAAGTAAAAAAATATAAAAGGAATTGCACATGAGTATGTAACAACACAGTCTATTAAACTGTTCATTACTTTGCTAAAATAATTTTTATGAAGTATTTCTAGGTAGCTAAGTCCCTATTTCCAACAGTCCTAAGAATTTCCCCACATCAAGCACTTTTTCATGTTTCAGGTTTTTATCTTAAAATGTAAATAGAAAATTGCATCATTTTAACAGCTAATACAGTTCATCTTATGAGAAATGTCTCAAAAAGCTTCCTTAGGTAGACACAGTAGCCAGCACCAAAACATTAAAGAAGGAGAAAGTTCTTCTCCATTATGAAATATGAAAATTGAGAGCTTACAGGAGGAAAGGAGAGGGTGAGAAGCGGAGTGAGAAAGAGTGGAAACTGTGTCTTACGTGTAGTTACTGGGCCAGAAGGAGTCCTTCCAAACATCCACCTGGTTCTTTAGTAAAGTTTAAGAAACTCACTAAATTCTACCGTGTGATAAGTTATCTTGTGAAAGCCAGTGAAGAGACTGAATTCTGGGTCAAGGTTGATGTAGGAAAGTGCAAGAGGTGAGCAAGCAAGCCTTCTTCCAATTGCCCTGAGTCAGAGACATACCAAATATTTTCTGTGGCTTTTAAAAGGCCTAAAAGACTTCTTTATCTACTACCCTTGAAAATTTAGTACCTGGGCACACATTAGAATTTGCCACCACTCTCATCTATGTCTGTGACGGTCCAGTCCAGTCACCTTCGCCTGAAAATTCCTTCCTACGGGTGGTACCGATCTCCAAGAGAAACAAACACCAGTGACACCAGATATATTAGTAAAGAAAAGAAGAAAGTTTAATAACACACCGATCGACCGGGGTCCCACTCAAGAGCAAAGTGGCGAGTGAGACCCCGAACAGCAACAGCATCGCGTTTTTATTCATAACAGCCAATCAGGATATGCCATTTGTCCTTGAAAGTGGACTGATCAATACACGTCACCTGGGCTGACTGCAAGGTGTTTTCCACTGTTGCAAGGTACATCCTGTTTACCAAAGCTTAAGTTCTTTATGTTTAAGTAATCAAGCAAGCAAGCATTGTACAAAAGCGAGATAGCGCCATTAGCCTTAAGCTGTTTTTCATCCCCCCCCAACTCATGTTTTCCATCACATTCCATCTTATCACATTCCCTCTTATCACATTCCATCACAATCTATCATCTTTGTCTACCACATTCCCCCCTTTTTCTGGTAACTAAATCAAATCCTTGATTCTCGTTCTTCAGTATCTAGAGGCATATAATGTCTTCTAAGGGCTAAGATCTTTACCTCACTGATTCTTTGCCTTATGAACTTTATAAGAGCATTTATGACACATGGTCCAATTACTAGTTCTAGAACTAATAATGCTACGGTACCAGCGAGAGCAGTGAGGAGAGTTCTCAGCCAAGGAGACCAGGAGAACAATTTTTCATACCAGGATGTCATCTCAGTTCTCTTGTGTTCTCGTTCCTCTATATTTTTTCTCACAAGGCCTAGGGAATCTCTAACTACTCCAGACTTGTTAGCATAAAAGCAACAAGCCTCTCCTAAAGCAACACATAATCCTCCTTCCTTAAGAAATAACAAATCTAGGCCCCTTCTGTTTTGCAATACTACCTCAGCCAAGGAGTCAAGCTGATCTTGTAAAGTAGAAATAGATGAAGTCAGGTGTTTAAGATCAGCATCAATCAAGCTTTCTAAATTTCTAAGGTTCTGGTGACTAGTAATTAATCCAGCCATGCCGATAGCAGCCGAGCCTGCAAAGCCTAGTTCTACAAGTAGGGGGATAACTATGGGTACGGCTCGTTGAAATCTCTGATTTCCTAGCAGATGGGATCTTCCTTCAATTCCCCCATATAAATAAACCTGTGGCAAAATCTGAACCAGGAGGCAAACTTCAGTAAAATCAACAGATGACAGACAAGGAGTGATACCATGAGTACAAGCAAACCATGTTCCCCAGGGGGCATGTAAAATATACTCAAGACCCTGGGCCGCTACCTTTGGAACCTCTATAGTATGATTACAATTAGAGTAATAGGGTGATAAGGAGAGCACATATCCTTCTAAAACAATGCATGTTCCATTACCAATTAAATCTCCTAAAGTAACATGGGGGTTCTTCCAGGAGCATCCTTGTGCATTAGTGTTGTTACCAATATGAGTCTTATTACGGCCTTGGACCGCTCGGGTGGCAAGTCCCACATAATAAGGGGGTTGTGGTTTAAAACACAGCCAACAATCCTTTGCGAGGGGGAGATTTGACTCGTTGAGGATGGTGTGGACTTGCTCAATTTGCTTGAACAGAGTCTCTGAGGGGGGTTCTAGCAAAAGAGGGTTCTTTGTAATGAGGGGCTCTGGCGAAGAGTAGTCTTCTGTGTTCCAATTATGTCCGGGGGTTGGTGTATTAGGGAGTACTGGCTTTTGGGGTCTAATCAAGTCACGGTTGGGTCTGATCGGGTTAAACCTGGGGGACTTATTTCTTCGTTGTACCGTGAACAATGTTCCAGGGTCTCGGCCTTTGACATACAATCGGATTCCCCAGGTTTGGCCAGTTATCCATGAGTCAGAACCTGCTTGTTTTATGCATAACTTCATAGGATTACGTTGCTGAGGATTGACCTGGCAATTTTCTTCCCCGGAATCTCGGACCACTAGATTCCTCCACAATGTAATTAAGGGATCTTCATTATGGCTAGTGATCCACGGGGCTATGGTTTCACAACCCCAGGCTCCACAGAAGTACTGTCCGTCCAGAGTGCATTCTGGGCTTCCTTCCCCTGGACATGGATACCATTAAATATCCTTTAAGTCTCTGAGCCACTATAGTACTGTTACACCCTCGTCTTGTTATATGTTGAAACATGGGAGGGATAGGCCCAGGTTGTTATTTCAGTTTCTATCAAACTACAGAGATCAAATTTTAAACATGGATTGGTCGAGTAAGTTTCATTTTTAGCAATAATTTGACCGGTAATTCCACTGGACAATTCCCAGACATATGGGTAACCCCCTGTTGGGGTGACATATACTACACATATTAGTAACAAACATATCCCCATCCCTCCTCCCGTTCCCAGTGTCACTTGCGGATGAGGCGAAGCTTGAGAGGGTCCTCTGGGTGTGTCTGAATCTTCCATTCTGATGTGTCTCTCTCGTCTCCGGTCAAAGTGTGGTCCTTTTTTAGTCTGCTGTAGTGGATCCAGGTTCTGATTCAGTCCACCTTAACGGCCGTAGGGGTGCACAGGATTATCTGGTGCGGTCCTGTCCACCGGGGTTCCAGAGTCTGGGGGTTATGTTTTTTTATCCAGACTAGATCTCTGGGCTGAAAAGCATGGGGGACAGCAGGGGTTAAAGCAAAAGCATCTTTCAATAAGGGTTTAATGGAACTTTGGAACCGCTCTAAAGCTAAAAGAGAAGTTATCAAATTTTCTTGTCTCGCCAGTAGGTGGAGATCTTCTCCTATACGAGGTAGAAGGGGAGGGGGAGCCCCAAACATAATTTCAAATGGAGAAAAACCATGTTTGTATGGGGTACATCTTACCCGCAGGAGAGCCATAGGCATTGCTTCTACCCAACTTTGGCCAGTCTCCACCACTAATTTGGTTAATGTCTCCTTCAAGGTCCTATTTATTAGTCTTTCTATCTGGCCTGAACTCTGGGGTCTATATGCACAATGTAATTTCCAATCAATACCTAAAATCTTACTTTTTGAGTTACCTGGGCAGTGAAGGCTGGTCGGTTATCTGTCCCTACCTGAAGCAGCAGCCCATATCTGGGAATAATTTCTTGTAGGAGCTTTTTCACCACCGTGGCTGCTGTCTCTTGCCTTGTCGGCCAGGCTTCCACCCATCCTGAAAACGTATCAATGGCAGCCAACAAGTACTTATAACCATATTTACCTGGTTTAATTTCAGTAAAGTCCATTTCCCAGAACCGGCCCACCTCATTACCTCGATACCGGTACAAGTCTTGATGTTGCCCATTAGCCCCCTTATTGACCTGGGCACAAGGTACACATTGTCTGGTTACATTGTCCACCTTCACTTTTAGGTTCGGGATTCGAAAATGAGATTTTGAGTTCATACAATTTAGTGGAACCCAAATGTGTCCCTTCATGGAGTCTGCGAATCAGCGTCGTGGCAAGGCTTTCAGGAACAAAGATTCGATGATTTTCATCTTGTATCCATAGACCGTCTTCCTGTGCTACCCCCCCGCCTTTTTCTTGATCCATTCCAAATCTTTGGAATCGTAATTCGGCGTTGATGGCAGTGTGGGTGCTGGTAAAGCGGGTCCGAGTTTATGAGGTAGCGCCGTGGGTGTGGATTGAGCAGCGTCTCGAGCAGCTTGATCAGCAAGCCGATGGCCCCTGATGACCGGGGTATCACCTGTTTTATGTCCCAGACAATGTATTATAGCCAATTTTTTTGGTTCCCAAATGGCAGCCAATAGGTCCAATATTTCCTGTTTATTTTTAATAGTTTTTCCTTCAGCTGTTAAGAGGCCCCGTTCTTGATATATCTGGCCATGTACATGGGCCATAGCAAAAGCATACCGGCTATCAGTGTAAACGTTGGCTGACTTACCCTTAGCAAGGTGTAAGGCTGTGGTCAAGGCAATAAGCTCTGAGCGCTGGGCCGACGTTCCGGCAGGTAAGGACTGTTGCCAAAGAATGGAAGTTTCAGTCGTGACTGCTGCCCCGGCTTTTCGTACCCCATCCTGGACAAAGCTACTGCCTTCCGTATACAAGGTCAATTGCGGATTAGCAAGCAGGACATTGGTTAAATCCGGGCGCAGGGAAGTATAGGTTTGTATTGCCGTCAGGCTGTCATGTATAGCGTCTGGCTCTGTGGACAGGGAACTAGTAGGCAGTAGGGTAGCAGGGTTTAAATTGTTAGTTATATCCAGTCGAATCCTGGGCTCATCTAACAGCAGCGCTTGATATTGAACCACTCACGCATTAGAGAGCCAACGTTCAGGAGGAGAATGTAAAAGAGTTTTTACAGCGTGTGGGGTGAACACAGTCAATGATTGACCCATAGTCAGTTTATCAGCATCCTTAACAAGCAGCACAGTAGCTGCTATTTGTCGAATGCAAGAAGGCCAGCCAGAGGCTACTGGGTCCAATTGTTTAGAAAGATAAGCTATGGTCTCCGCCAGGGACCTAGCTTCTGAGTCAATACTCCTTTAGCTATTCCTCCATGTTCGTCCACAAACAAATCAAAGGGCTTATCTGGATTTGGAAGCGCCAGGGCTGGAGGAGAAGTAAGAGCCCGTTTTATCTCTTGAAAGGCTTTCTCTTGTAAGTTTGTCCAAACAATTTTAGTAGCTGAACCGGTATGATGACCGGTGTCTTTGAGGGCCTCATAAAGTGGTTTGGCCAGTTCTGCAAACTTAGGTATCCAAAGTCTACAGTATCCCGCCATTCTGAGGAATTATCTTAATTCTCTTTTGGTGGTGGGAGGTGGAGTATTTAGGATAGCTTGAGTGAGAGGTGTGCCCAACCATCTTTGGCCATCTTTTAAAATATAGCCCAAATAATTTACTTTTGTTTGGCATAACTGGGCTTTTCTGGCTCATATTTTGTAACCCAAGTCTTGTAAGAGTCCAATAAGTCCCCGGGTACCCCGTAAGCAAGCCTGGTAAGTGGCCGCTGCCACCAGTAAATCATCAACATATTGGAGCAGAGTAACCTCAGGGAATTGATTATGAAAAGGCTGTAAATCTTGTTGTAGGGCCACAGTAAAAAGCGTGGGTGAGTTTTTAAATCCTTGGGGCAACCGAGTCGTATCGGCTGACCTCTCTCATAAGTCCATTCAAAGGCAAATATAGGCTGGCTCTTTGGGGCCAGTGGGACAGAGAAGAAGGCATCTTTTAGGTCCAATACCGAATAGAAGATTTGTTCGGCGGGGAGCAGACTGAGGAGAGTGTAAGGATTTGGCACTACTGGGTGTATGTCTATCACGCGGTCATTAACAGCCCATAAGTCTTGAACCGGCCTCTATTCTTCACTGTGTGGTTTTTTTATCGGCAAAAGGGGGGTGTTCCAAGGCGAATGGCAAGGAATGAGGATGCCTCCCTTTAGTAATTTATTAATATGTGGAGTGATTCCTTTTCTTGCTTTATCTGCTAGTGGGTATTGGCGTAGCCGGACAGGACAGGCCCCAGGTTTTAAATCAATAACAATGGGGGTCCTGTGCGTAGTGTGCCCAAATGGCGAATGGTCAGCCCAGACCTCAGGAAACTCACGTTTTAGTTGGCACAGTAAATCCGGATTGTAGTTGTTGGCGTTTTCAGAGGCTGCGAAGAGAAGTCCTTCCTCCTGAAGGGGTAGGGTAACCATGATGGAGGGGGCCTGTTCTGAGCCAAAAGCGAATGTGAAACCTCCTTTATCAAATTTAATGGCAGCTTTCAACATTTGCAACAAGTCTCGTCCCAGTAGCCCCTCATAGGGGCAATTTGGCATAACCAAAAAGGAATGAGTTATAGTTTGCTTTCCTAGGTCTATCTGTCGTCCGGTGGTCCAGGAACAATGTTGAGATCCAGTGGCCCCGTCTACTCGGGTTGTTATTCGTTGTTTTGGTCCGTTATCATGCTGGAGCACTGAATGTGTAGCCCCGGTGTCTACGAGGAACGTCCAAGCCTTTCCCCCCACTTTAAGGTTTACCAAAGGCTCGGGGGGGTACAAACCTCGACTCCCTCAGTCTGAGTCTAAATGGAGAATTTTGGGGCATTGGGGCCCTTTAGATGACACCCGTTTGTCCTTGTCTTTTAGGTCGGGGCATTCATTTTTCCAATGACCTTCTTTTTTGCAATAAGCACATTGGTTCCTTTTTAAGGGTTCACGGGCCCCCTTACCTTTGGTAGAGCAGTTGAATTTCTTTTTTTCTGGTTGTTCGCCGAGGACTGCCGCTATAACCCTTGATACTTGTTTAACCTGTTTCTTTTCTGCCTCATCTCTATTATTGTATATTTTTAAAGCTATCTCTACTAGTTCTGACAAATTTTTGCCTTCAAAGCCATCCAATTTTTTTATCTTTATACAGATATCCGGGGCTGACTGAGTTACAAAGGCCAAGTTAATAGCCCGGCGATTTTCAGGTGCCTCAGGGTCTATAGGAGTCCATAGTCTATATGTCTCCATTAGTCTCTCTAGAAATGCCGCTGGGGATTCAGCGGGTCCCTGGGTCACCTCAGTAACCTTGGACATATTAGTTGGTCTCCGTGCAGCTTCCCGGAGTCCAGTTAATAGAGCCTGGCGAAAGCGGATCAAAGCCTGCCTTCCCTCTCCTGTATTAGGATCCCATTCAGGGCGTATACTAGGGAGTACTGCCTCAATAAGGTTGGGATTATCGGTGGGTCGTCCATCTGGGCCGAGCACCTGTTTACGGGCTCCCCACATAATTTTTTCTCTTTCTTCAGTAGTGAACAAAACTTGTAACAACTGTTGACAGTCGTCCCCGGTCGGCTGGTGAGTAACAAAAGATGCCAGAAATTCAGTTCTTCCCAGATGACAAGCTCATCTCTCCCCTCCTCAGACCCTAAGCCTTTTCTAATAGGGATATCAAGGCCTGAGGCTTTTCCGAAAAGGGAGGATTTTGTAGTTTCCAATTGTACAGATCAGTGGTTGAAAAAGGGGCATATGTTAAAAAAGGTTGTTCATCCCCTGGGCGAGGGGGATGTTGCCTTAAGGGCAATGCAGTAGGGTGGGGATGAACCGAATCTTGTGACCTGGTGAGAGGTCTTCTAGGCCGACCTGGGGAGACTCCTTCATTTTGTTCCTCCTCGGGGGAAGGGGCATAAGGAGGAGGAGGCGCAGAGGCAGGTTCGATTGGGTGCTCTAGAGTTTCTTCCTCTTCTTCTTCGTCCTGAGAAAAAGGAAGTGGAGGTCTATTTTTATTTTCTTTAGCTGACCTATCTGCCATCTTGGTGACACAGATCTTATTTTTGTAGGCTTCTTTGGCTGGTGGGAGCCAAGGCTTTAACCAACCAGGGGGGGCTTCCACAAGTCCCCTCCAACACTCAATATAAGGAATTTGATCATTATGTGCCCTAAAAATAACCTTTTCAACCGCGATGATGGTTGGGAGGGAAAATGTACCTTCAGAGGGCCAGCCCATATCGAAGGCTGGCCGTTCGAGTTCGCAAAAAGTGCGGAGCCTGCCGGGAGACACTGAGGCTCCGAATCCCTTAGCCAAATTCCGGAAGTCTCCGAAGTGGCTCAAAGCTAAAGACAAAGGGGTTGAAGCAGGTACCTTAGACTTGGACTGTCCCATGATCAACTCTGAGGAAGGAAGGTTTATTAAGGGATGAGACAACAACAACCAGGACACTATAAAACAAAGCAAAGAAGAGAGATGAATCAAAATTATCACCAAAACCTATATAAAATCCTAATTTTCAAGAGAGGAAATGCGGCGTCCCGTTTTCCTCTCAGGCTCTAGGCTTAGCGTTGCGTCCAACAAGCCTCTAGAGAGCCCTCCAAAATCTTTGCCGGCAAAGTCTAAAATGAGTACTCACCCGGAGGAGGACTGTCAGGCGGCGACACAGCTGGAGTGGCCCTGTTTCAGGCCCATTTAACTCCGCGATCCCGGACGAGCCCCCAAATGTGACGGTCCAGTCACCCTCGCCTGAAAATTCCTTCCTACGGGTGGTACCGATCTCCAAGAGAAACAAACACCAGTGACACCAGATATATTAGTAAAGAAAAGAAAGTTTAATAACACACCGATCGACCGGGGTCCCACTCAAGAGCAAAGTGGCGAGTGAGACCCCGGACAGCAACAGCATCGCGTTTTTATTCATATAACAGCCAATCAGGATATGCCATTTGTCCTTGAAAGTGGACTGATCAATACACGTCACCTGGGCTGACTGCAAGATGTTTTCCACTGTTGCAAGGTACATCCTGTTTACCAAAGCTTAAGTTCTTTATGTTTAAGTAATCAAGCAAGCAAGCATTGTACAAAAGCGAGATAGCACCATTAGCCTTAGGCTGTTTTTCATCCCCCCCCACTCATGTTTTCCATCACATTCCATCTTATCACATTCCATCACAATCTATCATCTTTGTCTACCACATGTCCATTTTACTAAGGTTTTCTAGGCCTAATTTAGTGACAAGTCTGAGAAGATGCCAGAAATTCAGTTCTTCCCAGATGACAAGCTCATCTCTCCCCTCCTCAGACCCTAAGCCTTTTCTTTTGGGCTAAATGAATGGGGCTGGCCAATTTTCACTGAAGTCTGTTTACATCAAAGGCACAAAATGCAGAGGAAAGAGAATCCCAGGAACCCTTTTCTCTTTTGCCTTGAGGAAGAATAATTAACCCCTACACTGGTGGCCACTGTAGCTTCTCTTCCCTTCCCTTTATCACTCCTCTTTTATTGTTCAGAGTCACCTTTGAACTCCAGTTTTCCAGTGTCTCTATTTAGTACATCTTTGTATTGAAATCCCATGCTTTGTACAAATACAATGAAAAGTGATTTGTACGAGTCAAAAAAAAAAAAAAGAAAAAGGAAAATGTAGAAAATAAGTAAATATAGAGGTGTGGTATTCATACCATGAATATTATGAAATACATTCTCAATTGAGAACAGATAACATGTCACTATTAGGAAGTTTTAGTAAATCTGCATGTATTATAACTCCTCAGAATATAACTGAAAATTTGGGATTTAAATGAAATTTAAACAAACTGTTAATCACAATGTTAGCTTTTTTTTTTTTTTTTGCATTAAGTCTTGTACATTTTAACTCAAGGAAATTCTCAAATTCTCAACTCTAACTACGTCGCCCTTACTCTGAAAACAAACAGTGAAGGGGAGCAGAATTTGTCATCCCCAAATATGCCTCTTTGGGATAAGGATTATTTGGGGCTGATTATTTTTAAGAAACAGCAGACACAGGAGAAGCTCTGAAAACCAAGTAGAAGTTACCCTCTTTTTTGTAAGAGAAATTTACATTTATAAGGGAAATCTCCATTTGTAAGAGTGACTCCTCCCTATTAAACAGAAAAGGGTGAATAAAATTCTTGACTCTTATCAATAGAGAAGGCAATAACTGAAATCTGCATAACAACATACCTTTATTTACCTTGCTTTTCCTGATAACCTCCTGTAACTTGCTCCCACCCACCCCTCCAACATCTTTTGTCTTTAGCTGGAGATAATGTTATAAGGTGGTGGCTTGAACCATTTCAGGGAGTTAGTGTTCCTGGATAATGGAACTCCCATATATACAGGGGTTATACATGTTATTAAATATCTGTTTTTCTCCGGTTAATCTGTATTTTATTAGAGGGGCGTCTCAGCTGAGAATCTTGAAGGGTAGAGGAATTTTTTTTTTTCCTCCCCTACAACAGCAAGTAGAAAGACGGGGATTGGTGATAAAAGGAGGAAGGAATGTTACTTCCTAAATAGACATGTGGGAAAGCAGACAATAATTTAGCAGCAGAAAAATTCATTCTGCTCAATATAAAAACACAGCAGACCATTCACTGTAGGAGCAAACAACACTTCACTTCCCATGTAATTCTAAAGGCATTTTTTAATTTAAGCCCACTGACCTTCATGATAACAATGAGCTATCAAGGAAAAGAGAAAGTAAATATTAAATTCATTTCTAATACACTTTCTTCCAAGTGCTAAAATTAAAGATTTAGATGTCAGGGATATGAAAGAATAAAAATTCATTACCTGGAAATTTGGTTGTATGAAATGTCTAACTGAAATAGGAGGGAAGGGGGCAGGGCACAGCCTTTCAAAGAATGACATAGCCAGAGGACATGAAATAAAGTGATTAGAACCAAATAGGTCCAAGATGGCAGATGAGTTGACTTCCACTATACCTTGAGCCCTAGTATATGCTCATTGTAACACAAGCAAGCTAAATGACAAACCCACAGGTGCCATGACAGTTCCAAGGCCGACCATAAAGGTCAAAAGTGGGCAGTGGCCCAATCCCTGGAAATCCCCACCCCTTCCCCAAAATAGCTGGAATACTCCGTCCACTCATTAGCCTATAAAATTACCCATCCCTATAAAAACTGACAACCCCATACCTTGGTGCTGCTCTCACCTTCTGCGATGGCCCACACTCTGTCTGAGGAGTGTGTTTCTCTCTAAATAAATCCACTTCTTACCTATCACTTTGTCTCTCACTGAATTCTTCCTGTGATGAGACATCAAGAACCTGAGCTTCATCAAGTCCTGAGA
Source organism: Platanista minor (assembly GCA_004363435.1). NCBI lineage: Eukaryota > Metazoa > Chordata > Mammalia > Artiodactyla > Platanistidae > Platanista > Platanista minor. Next base: position 177 of record RJWK010009734.1, on the reverse strand, counting down.
CCAGGTGTGTGATCTCAGTTAAAAGACCGTGATCTCGGGCTTCCCTGGTGGCGCAGTGGTAGAGAGTCCGCCTGCCGATGCAGGGGACACGGGTTCATGCCCCGGTCCGGGAAGATCCCACATGCCGCGGAGCAGCTGGGCCCGTGAGCCATGGCCGCTGAGCCTGCGCGTCCGGAG
>RJWK010009733.1:28881-45225 GCA_004363435.1 Platanista minor | reverse complement strand
TTGATATTGATGAAAGGTTTGCCCAAAGAATTTTACAAAGTAAGGGCATGGCTTTTTTCTATGCACAACACACGCATAGTTTATTTCCCTTTGAAATAAAGTGTGTCCTCGAGTCTTAGAATACAGTAGAACTGACCTATTTCTCCCCACTGATCTTGGGAACCATTCACTTAGAGCAGTAGGCAGATTCCTTGAGGGCACCTTTTTGCTCATCCCTATTGGTGTACTTTTAGGGTGATTTCTTAGGGTTTGTAGTAGTCAGCTATAGTGACGTAATGCCACATAACAAACAACCAAAAAATCTGTGCCTTAAAGGAGAGTTATGGACTGAATTGTGTCCCCTTAAAATCCATATGTAGAAACCCTAACCCCCAACGTGATGGTAACAAGAGGTAGGGCCTTTGGGACACAGGATCAGATGAGATCACGAGGGCCAAGCCCTCATGAATGGGATCAGTGCTGTTATAAGAATCCTGAAAGATCCTGCTTCTCTCTGCTCTCTGCTATGTGAGGATACCACGAGAGGATGGCCACCTGTGAACCATGAAGTGGGTTCCCACCAAACGCTGACTCTGTCAGCACCTTGATCTTGGACTTCCTGGAGTCCAGAACTGTGAGGAATAACAAACTGTGTTTGTTTTTTAAGGCAACCTGTCCATGGTGCTCTGTTACAGCAGCCTGAACAGATTAAGACAAGGAGGAAACATTTATTTCTCTTAGTTCTGACAGTCAGCAGGGGTAACTCTGCTTTAAGCTACTGATGATCTGCTTCAGGAAGTTTAGGGAGGCTGCTTCACAGGTCTTTCATCTTCTTTGGACCAGTGGCTACCTGACGCATGTTTTTCTCATGATGAGTAGCCGGTGCACAGGAGGGTGAGTGCAAGTATTTGACGTCTTTTAAGGCCTAGACTCTAAATCAGTACACTGTTTGTTCATTCTTTCCAGAAAGAGGTAGTGCTGGTCACATGGCCGCAGATAAGATGTGACGGTAGCATGGTCCGATGTACCACAGGAGTATTTGTTTTCTTCTTATTGGTTTTTTAAATTGTGCCTTCTGAATAATATATTATGTATACGAAAGGCCACTTCAAAGTGTCATTTAGTTTAGGCAGAGCTAAAACTCCAGGGAAAGGAAGACTAAAATCATACAGGGACTGCTTCATCCCCAAAACTGCTTATTTTTCTTACTTTTGATGTTTTTTAGCTGGATCACTAAGTTGTGTTTTGACGATATCTCTCCTGTTTAGGAAAAATTGGAAACTAAATTTACTGCCTACTTTTCCAAGGGAAAGAGTGTGTATTATGGCTAACAGCACCCAATCTGTCAGGGGAAGAGCAATTGGGACATTAATAAATTGGGATTCAGCATGTACCACAATGTAATACACTGTAATTTATTATCTTAAGACCTTTTACCTTAACTCCAGCTGTCAACTCTCAAAACGGTTGGCACTTTCTCAGTACTGACATGTACTGTAATATAGGTGAAAATAAATATTCCTGTAGTTATTAAATTGTATAGTCTGTTCCTTATGATGGACAAGAGTTATTAAATCCTGGCAGCTTGGTTAAGTCATACAAATTGTTAACCTGGATAAAGTCCAATGTTGCTTAATTCACAAAATGTCCAGCTAGGCCTCCCCATGACAGGCGGTAGCTAATTTCAAGAGTGACTGGGGCTTCCCTGGTGGCGCAGTGGTTGAGAGACCGCCTGCCGATGCAGGGGTCACGGGTTCGTGCCCCGGTCCGGGAAGATCCCACATGCCGCGGAGCGGCTGGGCCCGTGAGCCATGACTGCTGAGCCTGCGCGTCTGGAGCCTGTGCTCCGCAACGGGAGGGGCCGCAACGGTGAGAGGTCCGCGTAAAAAAAATATAGAGTCTTCAAACAAAATGAACTTCAGCCTCTTATGACAACCAGAAGGAAAAATGTAAGACCATTCAATCTGCGATGCAGTTGAAATCAAACCTATTTGTGGCTACATCAGGTTGAACGTGACAGTGAACGCCCGGCTAGGATAATTAGGCTGGTTTTATGAAGCCTCTTCATTGATTCCATTATTTTCATGTATAATCATTCGCCTTTAGGGTTGGAGCATGACCCCAGCAATAACAACTATGATGACAATAGTGACCATGATGACGGTGACCACGATCATCTCCCTAACCTCTCCCTAGGTCACTGAAACTCCATCTCCACTGCCACATCTCTGCCCAGTTCATCAGCGTGTTCTACCTGGATCTGGTGCAAAAAATACCTGGGCTCCTCATCCACAATCATCCCACTGCTCCTGACAATTCATTCTGACCACTTCTGCCAGGTATCTTCCAGAAATGCAAAAATTGACTACCCTCTCATCTGGGCTTGAACTCTCCAAAGGATCCCACGAGACGCAGTGGGAGTTTCCAGGAACTTCCAAGATGGGAAAGGCAGAAGCCTAGTAGGTTTGGGGGATGGAGGCAAGAGATCATTCTGGAAAACCGGACAGAGGCGGTCAGGAAGGGCCATGTTAGCATTAAGGGGTCTGGTCTTGCCATTGTTGAGAGGAAACAGGAAGCCATTACATGCATCTGCACAGCAAGCATAGTATGTCCCTTTTCTGCATATGTGTACAGACAGAGAGGTCCAGAGGGAAGCTGAAAATATCAACAGGAGCTCTGAGTGTTGGGATTTGGACTACTTTATACTTTTTGCTTCATGTTCTCAGATGTTGAGGGGTTGTTTTTTTTTTTGCGTTATGCGGGCCTCTCACCGTTGCGGCCTCTCCCGCTGCGGAGCACAGGCTCCGGACGCGCAGACTCTGGCCATGGCCCATGGGCCCAGCCGCTCCGCGGCACGTGGGATCTTCCCGGACCGGGGCACGAACCCGCGTCCCCTGCATCGGCAGGCGGACTCTCAACCACTGCGCCACCAGGGAAGCAGACGGAAACACTGGCTTAATTGGGCCTCTCTGCTCTATATGCCTTCACAGCACCTGAACCTGGGGCACAATTAACTGTTTTCTCATGGGCTTCCTGGTGCCTAAGTTTCTTACCTATAGAAAAGTCTTTTGAGTCTCTAGCTAACTGGTGCCAGCTGTGTGCACCACTGACCAAAGGTAAGCCAACTCCAGGGACAGTGTCTGTATCGCTCTGAAAGATAAGGGTCTTCACGTACGATGCTGGTTGGAGTTTTCAAAGCCCCTCATCAAGACGTGATCAGTGAAGTAAACTGAGCCGATCTACCCTGAAAATGGCTGGAAAGGAATTGATAAAAAAAAACTTTCCATTTTTTAATGTTTTTTAATTGTAATCATTATTTTTAATTGAACTATAATTGATTTACAACGTTGTGTGAATTGCTGCTGCGAAGTGCTTCAGTTACACACACACACACACACACACACACACACACACACACACAGACACATTCTTTTTTTTATAGTCTTTTCCATATGGTTTATCACAGGCTAGTGAACATAGCTCTCTGTGCTATACAGTAGGACCTTGTGGTTTATCCAAAAAACTTTCCACTTTTCAGCCCCTGCTCTTAAGGACAACTAGTTTAATGTAGTGGCCGGGATATTTAACTCTGGGGAAATTTTCTAATGAAGCTTGGACAGGAGGTGGAATTCAAATGTGATTAAATAGGGGACACACAGATGATTATATCATTCTTCCAATTAAGTTGTTTTATCACCTATGGCCATTTTCCCCTTTAAAAATCGTCTTTGGGCTTCCCTGGTGGCGCAGTGGTTGAGAGTCCGCCTGCCGATGTAGGGGACACAGGTTCGTGCCCCGGTCCGGGAAGATCCCACATGCCGCTGAGCGGCTGGGCCTGTGAGCCATGGCTGCTGAGCCTGCGCGTCCGGAGCCTGTGCTCCGCAACAGGAGAGGCCACGACAGTGAGAGGCCCACGTACCGCAAAAAAAAAAAAAAAATCGTCTTTGTTTTCTGGAAATGAAGCCAGCACAACCTGGTCACATCGTCACTCTGTCTCTTGTTCCTGTACATCCACACAGTAGTCCTCATTTCTCAGAGCTGTTATACTTACTTTCCAGCCCTGCGGCACGTCCAAAGGACAGAGGGTAGATCCATTTCAAAAACCAAATCCTCCCTGAAAACTAAGGGGCTACACAGGAAGATGCAGACAGGCGCTGGCATACATTGATTGATTGCATTTCTTCAAATTTCTCATAGTGCCTTCTCAGGAAAACCTTCAAATTCTCCCTGGGGATCAAGAACTAATGCGATGTCTTAGCTTGTTAGGGCTGCCATAACCGAATACCGCAGACTGGGTGGCTTAAACAACAGAAGTGTATTTTCTCACAGTGCTGCAAGTCCAAGATCAAGGTGCCAGCATGTTGGTTTCTCCTGAGACTTGTCTCCTTGACTTCAGACAGCGCCTTCTCTCTGCATCCTCATGTGGTCTTTCTCTGCACGTGCATCCCTGCTCTCTGTGTGTCCTGATCTCCTCTTCTTACAAGGACAACAGTCAGATTGATGAGGGCCCATCCTGAAGACCTCATTTTAACTTAATTATCTCTTTAAAGGCCTATCTCCAAATGCAGTCGCATTCAGGAAATTCCCTGGTGGTCCAGTGGTTAGGACTCAGCGCTTTCACTGCTGGGCCCGGGTTCAGTCCCTAGTCAGGGAACTAAGATCCTGCAAGATGCATGGCATTGGCAAAAAAACAAAAAACAAACAACAAAAAACCCCACAGTCTCGTTCTGAGGTACTAGGGGTTAGGACTTCAACATGTAACTTTGGAGGGGACACCACTCAGCTGATTACATATGGCATCAGTTGGAAAGCACAAAGGAAGGAAAAAAACAATAAAGCACTAAAATATTGTTGTCTTAAAATAACAGTAACAATGGCAATATGATCTACCAACTTTGAGATGAATATGGACTTTTTTCAAAACCCCCCAAAAGTCAAGTGTTCTCTTGAACTGGGTCATTACTCCTCTCCTTGCAAAGGTGCTCAGAGTTCATAAATGAGAGGTGGATAGAGCTTCCTGCAAGCCCCAGCTCTCACCTCTTACCTGGAGACACCTTGGCAGGTCACTTAGCATCTCTAGGTCTCAGTTTCCTCATTTGGAAAGTGATGCTCTCATACCCTGTACCTCCTTCTTTCCAAGGAGGGTGAGGGAATTATATGGACAAAATCCATCTGGGGGCTGTGAGTTTGTGAGGCTTGAACTTATGTTTGATTCTGAATCTTGTTGATTCGGGCAGATGTAGTTTCATAGCAAAGGATGATTGGATATCACACATTTGGGGGACATGAAAGCAAGGGGAAAGAAATGATAAAAAAAAATTAGAACTTAAGCAATACAGAATAAGAAATGAGTCTAATAGACAATAGACTGCTGGTTGCCAAGGGGGAGGGGATTGGGGGAGGGATGGAGTGGGAGGTTGAGGTTAGCAGATGTCAGCTTTTATACATAGAATGGATAGACAAGGTCCTACCGTATAGCACAGGGAACTATATTAAATATCATATAATAGAACAAAATGGAAAAGAATATTAAAAAAGAATATATATATATGTACAACTGAATCGATTTGCTGTACAGCAGTAACTAACACAACATTGTAAATCAACTATACTTCACTTAAAAAAGAGAAAGAAATGAGCCTAAACAATCTATACATTTGAGAGAAATGTAAAAGGTGGGAAATAAACATAAATGTTTTCCCTGTTTAATTACATCAAGGGTTTGAGGGGTCCTAAGGAGAAACTTAAAATAAAAACATGCAAATAATAAATTAAAACCAGTCAGAATAACTGACAACTTACATGTAACAGCAAGTCAAAATAAAGGAAATTAAACTGCAGCTAGATGGATCATGAGATCCTCTATAGTTACTAAATTAGCAGCACGGATTTTCTTTCTTTTTTTTTTTTTTTTTCTCTTAATTTCCTGGCATGTGAGGCGGAAAGTAGAACTTTATTATGGGCTCATATGACACTCACTCTGCATGAGAGGAGAGAAGTTGACTTTTTGTGGCAGCAACGTTTTGAGAAGCACAAACTCTGATGACCCAGAGTGGGTCGCATGTTCTGGTGAGGGAGGGGCAGGGTGTTTACCCACCAAGTCCCCAGGAGTTGTTGCTTGTGGGCCACTCCTAGAAGGTGGCAGCTCCCTGGTGCCTCCAACCTTCTGTGTAAGTGCAAAGTGTGCTGTGGAAGCCAGAGAAAACCCTCTGGTGAATGCCTGCCAGAGCTTCCAGGGCAATTTGCCTGGTGCAGGTGAATATGGTAGGACCGAGCGAGACGTGGCTCCACAAAGCAGGGTCTTGAGCACCACCCTGAACACCGTCCCAGCAGCAACCCAGTAACTGAGGGTCATCGTTCCCAGGGCTGAGAGCTACACATGCATCTGTCCCACCAAGAACGTGGTTTCCTTTACGCGTCCGTGCGATTTCAGGGTTGGGCGCAGAAGGATGGGTGTGAATAAGGGGATGAACCGATGCGGTTCCCAAGCACAGGCTCTGCTAACTAACTGGCTGAGTGAAAAAGCTTGCTTCTTTTCTTTTGAACTTCCTTTCTCCCTTGTGCCAATTAAGAAAAATCTCTTGCTCTAGTCTCCTCCATTTATCCTCATGAAATTTAAGGTGAGACTTCATAAAATGAAAGGATGCAGCATAACTAAACACTGTGGCTAGTTGACTAGACCTGGGCTCTGCTATTGCACATCAGCTGAGTGATCCTGGGTCATTCTGAACCTCAGTCTCCTCACCTGTGTCATGGGAACAATGATAGTATCTACTTGGCAGGGCTGTCGTGAGAACGAGAGAAGGTACAAACAGAACTTAATACTATGCCAAGTAAATGATACCTGTAGTGAGGGAAAGGTAAAACTATTTGATGAAGGGTTCTCCTATTTTATATAAGGTTCTTTATCTGTGACTTACACACAGGGATTCCTCAGTCCATGTTTTAATAGGAAGATGAAATGTCTTGTCAATGTCAGTTAAAGTCCGTCTTTGTTTGTCCCCCCAGGGCCTTGCTTCCAGGTAGCACTTTCCCGAGTTTTCTTCACTTCTCATTCCCCTCTTGTCACTGCAGCTTGTTTCTCAGAGAGCCAGGGAATCAGCATGACTGCTGGTGAGGATGAAAGACTTTGAGAGCAGACCAGCGTCTTTCCTATACCTTTCTTCCAGAAGAAATGTGGACAACCCTAAGGGAGCTGGATTTGTGTAAATTAGTACCATCCTACTCCCTATGAGCCACTTTATCTTATTCTTTAAATTTTATTGGAGTATAGTTGATGTACAAAGTTGTGTTATTTTCAGGTGTACAGATACAGATATGTGTATATCAAGGTGTACATACGGGGCTTCCCTGATGGCGCAGTGCTTGAGAGTCCGCCTGCCGATGCAGGGGACGCGGGTTCGCGCCCCGGTCCGGGAAGATCCCACATGCCGCGGAGCGGCTGGGCCCGTGAGCCGTGGCCGCTGAGCCTGCGCGTCCGGAGCCTGTGCTCCGCAACGGGAGAGGCCACGACAGCGAGAGGCCCGCGGACCGCAAAAACAAAAACAAAAAAGATATACATACATATATACATCTATCCACTCTTTTTCAGATTCTTTTCTCATATAGGTTATCACAGGATATTGAGTAGAGTCCCCTGTGCTACACAGGAGGACCATTAGCTCAATAGCTGGCTTGTTCATCTTTAGCCCAACAGCCAGACTTTAGATCACCTTTCGTTTCGCAAACGCTTCTCTGAGGAAAAAAAAAATAAATGAAATATAAAAGAAAAATAGAGAATTTTGGTCCCAACCCCAGAGGAACCCACAATGTATTCATTTCAGGCTTAGCTTTCAAGGTCAGATCCAGAAAACTGTTGTCAGTTGGAAGGTCATACGGCCACAGGCAAAGAAAGTAAATGCATTGATTCCTTTTTGAAAAGAGTGAGCAACATGCAGGCGATCCACCAGCTAAAGAAAAGAGTACAGTTCACAAACTTGATCGACTCAGTGGCCATTAGTGGCAAGTGTAAATGTTTTCACTGAACTTGGGGACAGTCTTGAAAATACATCTAATAATTTCCCCGAAAAACCCAAACCTGGACTATCTCTAGATCAAATGACGGACAGATAGATTTTGTTTTCATTGCTCCCACTATCTCTTTTCCTGAGGCTTTTGGGACCCAGTTCCCCGTATTACCCCAACGTGCAAGTGGACACACGCACGCATGCACGCATGTGTGAGAGCGCACACTTCTTAAGCGATTTGCACCAGCTTCTGCTTCTGGTAATGTTGAGAAAGTTAGAACCATAAAGAGAAATGGATTTCCTTTTACTGTCACTCACCCATGAAACATAGGGCTCTATGTGGCCCTATGAGGACTCTATGTGGTCTTGTGGCCTCAAGATAATAAATTCCCTGGGTTGGACGGAAAAGGTGGGCTTTGAGGAGTGCCTCCTGCTGGGTCTATGTGACCCACTAATTCATGCGGTGTATTTGGGACCATCCATATAATAAGTCTGGGCAAATGTGGGGTGAGGAATTCAGGTCTTCCTTTTCCCTAAATGCTACTTCACCTATTTGGATTTGGAAAGGGCTGAGGAGGGCATTTGCAAATGTGTGGTAAATGAATTAGCCTCGGGTTCACTTTGTCTGGGTCAGACCCAGCCAACTTGATGAATCTGTGGTACCACTTTGGGAAGCCAGGCTGACAACAGCTCTGGAAACAGAGTAGAACGTCACATAAGGGCAATCACTTCCCTCTTGCCGGCAGGGATGTACTTGACCACCCTGGGTTCATGCTGCTACTCGAAGAAGCAAATCTTAATCATCTCTCCCTACCCAGGAAGGCGCATCAAGGTTGTCTTCTCCATCTCTCCACGGGGAAGAAAGATCATGCACAGCACAGAGCACATTATCCAGGGCCTATGTGTGAAAGGGAAAATAATCCTCTCATCACATCTTAACATTCACAGATATTCTTTATTACAACTCTGTGGCAATGTAGGAACCTTAAGTGCCTTCCAAATCCTCAGAGAAACTTGCTGATAGCCAATGATGTTTTCACAGTGTGTAATATTATGTTGTTCTGTTTCTTTGAAGACTGGGGAGCAGTTTATCAGGAGAGGCAGCCAGTTTCCTATTAGGGACACTGCACGGGTATTTGGAGATGTGAACGCTAATCCCCAAGCCTGTAGGGATTTCAATGTCAACACCTGAGAAATCAGTGGATGAGATCATGTCTAGGACTCTTCCATTCCTGATACTCTAGGAGTGCACCTATCTCTAGTAAAGTGAACATTTAATTAAGCCGAATTTTCCACCCTCCAACTGCACCAGACAAATGAGAGAACTCACTGCGTGAGCCAATAAGAAAAACCTACCCACACCCCAGGCTGCCTCATGCTGGTGGATGTCAGAACGAGAATTATTGTGGGTAATCAAAGAAGGACACGAAAAAGAACAACACGTACATGGCAGACTTTGTATATCAGTGCCTTACGGTTTGCCAATGCGTTCTTGAAAGTTAAATCTTCCATTACATAATTTTTTATCACTTACTGAAAAATGTTTGAGTCGGGTTGGCACGTTTTATGATTTGCCTTGCTTCAGAGATAAGCACTTTGTCAACGATTAGATTAAAATTCCCAGGTATTTTTTCATTTAAAAGGTTGAGGTTAGGGAGGGGTAAATTGGGAGTCTGAGATTGGCAGATACACACGACTATATATAAAACAGATAACCAACAAGGACCTACTGTACAGCACAGGGAACTCTATTCAATATTCTTTAATAACCCAAAAGGGAAAAGAATCTGAAAAAGAATAGATACATGTATATGTATAACTGAACCACTTTGCTGTACACCTGAAACTAACACAGCATTGTAAATCAACTATATTCCAATAAAAATTTTTAAATATATATATATATATATATATAGGGGTAACTTTCTCAAGTTTCCCACCGGACATTGAGAACTACTGAGATATTTATCTCTGTGTTATATATTGATACTTTGTGACCACAACTGCTGAGATAACCATTATTATTCAACAGCTGCAAATATTTCAACCCTTGTTAAATCCTGGGAGGAGGTTCAGAGACCACTGGACTACAGTCTAGGACTGTCTGAGACTGTGGCTGAGTTCCTGCCCTGTCTCCTCTGCTGGCTGCACTGATGTTGTGATAGCCTTTAGGTGGCCACCTCTGACTGACCAAGATCATACGGAAGGGAGTCTCTAAGCCTGGGTAAGATGAGCTTTGACATATCTATGAAGGCCTGTGAGTAGTCAACCCATTCCTCTGGCAGATGCAAAAAAAAAAAGTATTTCCTGCATATATATGTGGAACCTAGAAAAATGGTGCAGATGAACCGGTTTGCAGGGTAGAAATTGAGACACAGATGTAGAGAACAAACGTATGGACACCAAGGGGGGAAAGTGGTGAAGGATGGTGGTGGTGATGAATTGGGAGATTGGGATTGACATGTGTACACTAACATGTATAAAATAGAGAACTAATAAGAACCTGCTGTATAAAAAAAAAAAAAATTAAAAAAAAAAAAAAGTATTTCCTGCATACCAAACAAGCTTCTAAGACACTAACCAAGCTCCTCAGGAAAAGCTTCACGTTGTAATTCCCTTAATTTAAGTTGAATTCTGGGAAGAAATTTGGTTTGGAAAGAGTGTCCGTTCATTCAACAAACTCCAGATATTTACTGATAGAAAGTAAATTTTCTGACTTGATCTGAGTTACTCCCAACCCTGTACATTGTAAAACTGTGTAACTCAAATCTCTCCTTTTTTTCCTCAATGCATTTTGTTGAGTATAAAGAATAGTTGCTTATATATGTATAACTGAATCACTTTGCCATACACCTGAAACTGACACAACATTGTTAATCAACTACACTCCAATATAAAATAAAAATTTAAAAAAAAATAAATAAAGGTTGAAGTTAAAAGAGTGATGCCAGGGCTTCCCTGGTGGCACAGTGGTTGAGAGTCCACCTGCCGATGCAGGGGACACGGGTTCGTGCCCCAGTCCGGGAGGATCCCACATGCCGCGGAGCGGCTGGGCCCCGTGAGCCATGGCCGCTGAGCTTGCGCGTCCAGAGCCTGTGCTCCGCAACGGGAGAGGCCACAACAGTGAGAGGCCCGCATACAGCAAAAAATTAAAAAATAAAGAATTAATTTTCTCCTCCAATGGTTTATATATTCCAATTCACGGCAATTAAAAACATTAGGTTTTTTTAAGCACTTGCACTTATGGCACTGTTAACTGGAAATATACAGGCAGGGAAAGGGATTAACCTAGGATGAGCTTTTAACTCTACGTATGTGGAGAATTACAAACTAAAATGTGGGACTTGAACTTGGCCACATCTGGACAAGACCAGGACTATACGTCAACACATTTCAGAGGTTTTTTTTTTTCCCTTGACAGGTACTTTCACTCGACTAATGTAATTGGGCAGTAGAAAAATAAGCTCTTATTCCTAAGTATATACAGATTTTTTTGGAAGAAGCAACCTGAAATGGATTTTGTGATTTATGATAGATTTTCTAAAATGAATGTGATTCACACACTCAGATAAACACAATTAATTTAATGACTATTTTAAAAGGTTATCTTAGCAAAGCCTTAATTTTTCTACTCTTTAGGGAGAAAAAGAAAAAAGAGTATTCTGTTAGTCATCTTTCTGTGGTAATACTCACAGAGACATAAGGTTGTCCTCCAGGGGGTGTTAAATCTTCAGCAAAGCTCCAGTGTTGCTGAGAGGTGTTCAAATGCAGTTAGCACAGGCAGACAATGTGGCTTCCTTCTCACTGGGATGCAGCAGTTCTAGGGCCCACATCCTGAATTTCACATCTCAGGCTTCTACGCGAGATCTCATACTTTTTAGTAAGGCTAACACAGGCATGAAAAGCTGGTGGCCGTGAGGTGCGTGCCATGAGCCCAGCCATACTGCTCTGAATGTCAGATGGCAAATCTTGGGCTGGCTGATCCTCAGGTTTCACACTGCTAAAACTTTTCAAGACACTGTTGTTATGGATAGAAACCATGGTGCTTTCCAAGGGCAGAAATGTGATTCCTGAAGGCCCAAAGATAACCTCATATGAGCTGGAGAAAGCTATGTCGGTCAAACTGGCAAAGGATCCTTCCTTCCTACTTAATCCCCTCAAAGGGCTATTTTTGCTGTTATTTCTTAATGAAACCATCCCTTGGGAGTCTGCAAACCTCTAGGTCTGGCGAACCAGCAACTTGAAGTACTAAAAGTCTACGACTGCAAAGCATACAGTATAGCAGCTAAGAGGTCCGTTGGTTCTACAGTTGACTGACTGGGTTTCAATACCTGCAATACTTTTCTTACAAGCTTCTAATACTTCTCTATAATAACTCTCGTCCTGAATTAACTACTTAAACTCCTGCGTCTCTGACTCGTCATTCACAGAAGACTATCTCATAGGGTGATGGTAGGATTAACCAAGACAACCCAAAGAAAGTGCTTGGTGTATAGTCAGTGTTCCATAAACTGTATTAGTTCCTTTTATTCCTGAGTCCGGCGTCCAGTCCCCATGATGTGGCTCCAGCCCTGTCTCTCGCGTCCTGTTACATAGACCCCTTCATCCCCGACACCTCCCTGTGTTCTGCTCTCTTTACCTTCTGCACCTACAGCATCTGATGAGATCCCACCCAAGCCTCAAGGATGACCTTTAACTGCACCTTAAGCCCGAAGAAACACAATTCCCCCCTCCGAGAACCAAATGAGCTTTCTCCTATCTCTGAACAATATCAGGGACAGACTATCTTGATACACAGGTGTTTGCGTTTGTCAAATATACGGAACCGTACACTTAACATGGGTGCATTTTTTTTTTAATATGTAAATTATACCTCTATCAGCCAACCCAGTCAGAACATAATGAGAAGACCTCAGTCTCTGGAGTCAGGGAAACGTGCTTCCAGTTCGAGTTCGGATACTTTCTACTTGGCAGCTCACTGGACTTCTTTCACGCACGCCTTCCTCCTCTGCAGATGGGGTGGTTGTCACGTTCTCCTCTGGGAGTCAGGGTTTGGAGTCATAGGATACAAATGCCTTGCACCACGCTTGCACACAGTTGATGCTACATGATTATTAAGACCTTCCTTTTTGGCATGGCTATTTCTATGTTGGTCACACACCTCTGTCCACCAGAAGGTAATCTTGAGGACAGAATACGTGCTCCTTTTTTTTTTTTTTTTTTTCCATGTGTCTAGCATAGAGCATAAGTAGTGTGTTTTGCTAAACACACCGACTTTTAGGTAGCAAACACCTAGAGACATCCCAACTTACGCCTCTGCAGGTTGCCACGCTCTGTATTATCACTTAAGTTTGCTAAGGCTTAGTTAGTATTTTGAAGCCTGACAGATATTTTACTTGGCTGATAACTCAGCTACGCTGCCCCAGTGTACAGTAGAACTTAATAACATCTCTTATTGTGATCATTCTTTTTTTTTTTTTTTCTTTTCGCGGTACGCGGGCCCCTCACTGTTGTGGCCTCTCCCATTGCGGAGCACAGGCTCTGGACGCGCAGGCTCAGCGGCCATGGCTCACGGGCCCTGCCGCTCGACGGCATGTGGGATCCTCCCGGACCGGGGCACGAACCCGTGTCCCCTGCATCGGCAGGCGGACTCCCAACCACTGCGCCACCAGGGAAGCCCCTGTGATCATTCTTTAGGTTCACAAGAGTTGTCTGTTTCTCTTTAAAGCAATGGAATGACTGTACTGTTTTCTGGACCAATAAGTCACTCTGTTTTTCATGGTTCAAAGTTAGGCTTTTATTTGGTTTCAAATTAAAAAAATAAATTTCATTATTAAATACTGAGATGGATAGAACTAAGGTTCAGAGAAGTAGCTGACTCAGGAATATACCACCAGGAGTACAACTGAGGGGTGGATCACCTAAACGAAAATGACTTATGCTGTCATGTTTGTTAAAAGTTCAACAGTGGCATGATTCAAAAGAAACTGAGATACAAAGTTTCAAATGTTTACAATGGATGAGAGAAGTAAACCACTTATTCTACTGCAATCCCAAACGGATTTCTTTTTCCATGCCAGTCAGTTCGGACACTACACCACTGTACTAATATCGTCGGGTTCATCGGCTTTCTTTTGCCTGCTTGGCAGGGATTTCAAGTATTCAAGGTGTCTTCGCGCATCTTCCTGATTTTGCCTCACATAATACACCACATACGAGATCACCATGGTGAACCAGCCAAACATGGTGACCAGCATGGCATAATCAGTCGTTTTTTTAGGGAGGTTACAGAGGTCAGCATCATTGGCAGCGTTGAGGAACGGTCTCCCGGCATGTTCATCCAGCACGGAGGTCTTGCAGATCACATTGTGGGCTGTCTCGTGATTGGACACCATGCCCCTCAGAACTTGCTGGAGCGTACAGTCGCAGTGCCAGGGGTTGTTGGCAATCCTGGCCCTGGCCTTCAGGTTATTGAAAGCGTTTTTGTGCACGCTCTGAATCCGGTTGTCAGACAAGTCCAGAGTCTGCAGAGTTTCAGCGACTCCTTTGAAGGCATGCTCATCGATAAACTCAATGCCATTTTTGGACAGGTTGAGAACTCTTAGTTGATGGAGGTCCTTAAAAATCTCATTGGGGATGGATGTGATCTGATTGGAGTCCAGATACAGTAAGACTGTTTCAGGAGGAAGATCTCTAGGTATTTCCTTGAGATTTGCATTGCTACAGGTAACATTTAAACCCCCAGAGGAAGAACAAAGACAGCCCTTGGGACACATACTGGCGGAATGAAAGCACAGTATCATAAGAACAAAACTTTGTAGGAGGAGACACATGGAGAGGGAACGAGTTAACCACAGGTCCACCAGATTCATGCTGGGATGTCAGCATAATCACAAGCCCATTCTTCATTTATTCCAACAATCAAGTGTGGTAATGCTTCCAGCCCTGTCCACACTGTTGACTTCCTTCTTGCGTGGTTCAAAGGGCTGCAGCTAATACACGTATTTCTTCATTATTCCGGTCCGTGCTTGGGTACCTAAAGGAAAGGAAAGCAGATGCAATTAGCTCTTTTGCAAAGGGAGGTACACTGCAATTAAAAACGCTCTCAGGCATCTGGCATTTTATGTGGGCAGGAGAGTTGGTTATGCAGGTAATTTCCATCAACACCACTGGGAATTATCTGTATAATGGGAGTCTCCTGCTCAAATCCCAGGTCCTGAGGGAGAGGACTGTCAATAAACGACTTTTCCAAAGGATGGTGGCTTGTTGTTCGTTGTGCAGAGTTAGAGCAGACAGTCCAGATTTCTCTCATTTCTACTGGCCTTCACCACATCCTGAACCCTTTGTAAATTTTACAGCAATAAGATTTAATTACCCCGTTGCTTCCTCCTACAATCAAGAGGCAATCAAGGCAACTGAGCCCTTCACTTGGGCAACAGTGAGAAATCATACTGATATTTTACAGTTAATGACCATAGATGACAATATCTTTCATGGCTTTTGAATGGATGCCCAATTTGGAATATTTTCTCTAAAGAAATCTCTTACTTGAACTACGGAACGTATGAGTGCATTCCATCCTTCACAACAAAACGTTGCTAAGGACCTACAGCATGGCATCTCCCAAAGGGCTGCCTCCTCTGTGACCTCTTAAGATTACATTATACCTGGAAGGATGTCCTTAACTGAATTTCCAAAGCATTCCCTCTTTGTTATCTAAACAACGTATCCCCTCTCCAATAGATCTTTGAATATGACAGACACCGCCAAGCCTTTTTTTTTTTAGTATAAAAAGAGAATTAAGAAATACTAGCCTCTTATGTGTAAGTCAAATCGTTATGCTGTGCACCATAAACTTATATAGTGCTGTATGCAAATTGTATGTCAATGAAACTGGAAAAAAAATGATGTAATTAGCAGCCAAAGAAATGCAACTATAAAATGAGATACGAATGTTTTTCTTCTATCAATACAATTTTTGAAAATACCATCCATATGCTTATAAGAATAGGATAATATAGCACCCTCATTAACACATCTTTTGAGAATATGTTTTGGAAAGAAATTTGGCAATATCTATTGAGAACATTAAATTTTATATACATATACATCTCTCTCTATATATATATATATCTTTTGACATTGTAATTTTCTTTCAAGTAATCTGTTCTAGGGAAATGTTCTAAAATTAAACAAAAATTTAAACCCCCAGCCAAGAAAAGAAATACTAGGCTCTAAGACTTCCTCAATAGCCTACTTTCCTTTCTAATCGTATATATATATATATATATATATATATATATATATATATATATATATATATATATATATATATATATATATATATATATATATATAT
>RJWK010009733.1:0-16337 GCA_004363435.1 Platanista minor | reverse complement strand
AATGAGAAGACAGCCTACTGAATTGGAGAAGATATTTGCAAATGATATAACCATTAAGGGGTAAATATTCAACAAATAAAAACAGCTCATACAACTCAACATCAAAAAAACAAACAACTCAATTAAAACAGGGAAGACTTGGGCTTCCCTGGTGGTGCAGTTGTTGAGAGTCCGCCTGCTGATTCAGGGGACACGGGGTCGTGCCCCGGTCCGGGAAGATCCCACATGTCACGGAGCAGCTAGGTCCGTGAGCCATGGCCGATAAGCCTGCGCATCCGGAGCCTGTGCTCCGCAACGGGAGAGGCCACAACAGTGAGAGGACTGCGTATCACAAAAAAATTAAAAAATAAAACAGGGAAGACTTGAATTGACACTTTGCCAAAGAAGATACATAGATGGACAACAGGCACATGAAAAGATGCTCAACACCAGGGAAATGCAAATCAAAACCACAGTGAGATATCACCACACACCTGTCAGAATAGCTGTTGTTAAAAAATAAATAATAAATGTTGGCAAGGATTTAGAGAAGAGGAACCTTGGTACATTGTTGGTGGGAATGTAAATTGGTGCGGTCACTATGGAAAACAGTATGGAGGTTCCTCATATAACTAAAAATAGAACTACCATACGGTAGTGGAATCTTCCAGCAATTACACTCCTGGGTATATATCCGAAGAAAAGGAAACACTAATTTGAAAGGCTACATGCACCCCAGTGTTCACAGCAGCATTATTTACAATAGCCAAGATATGGAAACAACCTACATGTCCATCAACACTTGCATGAAGGATGGATAAATAAAATGTGGTATATGTGTAGACAGTGGAATATTATTCAGCCATAAAAAAGAATGAAATCTTGCCTTTTCCAACAACATAGATGGACCTGGAGGGTATTATGCATAGTGAAGTAAGTCAGAGAAAGACAAATACAGTGTGTTTTCACTTGTATGTGAAACCTAAAAAATTCAAACAAACAAATGAGTATAATAAAACAGAAACAGTGTCACAGATACAGAAAACAAACTGCTAACAGTGGGGAGAGGGGTGGGGGAAGAGGCAAAATAGGGAAACGGGATTAAGAGGTAACAAACTACTAAGTATTAAAAAAAATAAGATACAACGATGTAATGGACAACACACAGGGAATATAGCCAATATTTTATAATAACTTTGCATGGAGTATAATCTATTAAAATATAGAATCACTACATTATACACCTGAAACTAATATAATACTGTAAATCAACTAGTTGTAACTATACGTGATGATGGATGTTAACGAGACTTGTAACGATTTTTTGCAATATATACAAATATCAAATCAATGTTGTATACCTGAAATAATGTTACACATCATTTACATATATATTTTTTTAATTTATTTATTTAATTTATTTATTTTTGGCTGCGTTGGGTCTTCGTTGCTGCATGCAGGCTTTCTCTAGTTGCAGCGAGCTGGGGCTACTCTTCATTGTGGTGCGTGGGCTTCTCATTGAGGTGGCTTCTCTTGTTGAGGAGCTTGGGCTCTAGGCACGCGGGCTTCAGCAGTTGTAGAACTTGGGCTCAGTAGTTGTGACTCACAGGCTCTAGAGCGCAGGCTCAGTAGTCGTGGTGCAGGGGCTTTTAGTTGCTCCGCGGCATGTGGGATCTTCCCGGACCAGGGATCGAACCTATGTCCCCTCCGTTGGCAGGTGGATTCTTAACCACTGTGCCACCAGGGAAGCCCCCATCAATTTTTTAATAAAAGGTTTCAAAGATATATTAAGTGCAAAATGTACATATATGATCTCATCTGTGTAAAACAAAAGGATACACACACACACCCTGTTTTAATGTTTCATTTATTTCTTCAAAGCAACGGTATCTTTCCATTCATGCTCTTTAAAATCATTTTTTCAGTCTTCCTTTATTAGACAGAATTGGGAATTTAGGTTTACAAGGAGAACAGTCCATTTACCCTTTTCTTTTTTTTTTAAAGAAAAATACGAGATCCATTATACAACAGACTTTTGTTTTTACATCTCTACAAAACAGTTTTTTTGCATCTTTAACTGACCCAACAGTACAGGATTTTTCCAACAGTACAGGATTTTTAAAAATCCTGTAAAGTTTTGAAGTGAAAAGAGCTACTTTCTTAAAACAAATGTAGCACAGGATTATTGCTGAAATATTAAAGAGTATTTCATAAAAGTTGCAAAAGTTGCAGTTTTAACCTTTATAGACTGATGGGGTCAAGGTCTACTAATAATATTTAACTGAATTAATAAGATACACCCAAATTATAGTGTTCTGGAAACATAAAGATAATTACTTTCTTTTTAAACTTATCCAAATGTGAACTTACTGGAAGGAGAAAAAACAAGTTTATAGAAGATACTTTTCATAAGTTTCCTGTTTAGCACAGGCCCAAAGCCTTGGTCGTTGTCGCCTCGCAGCGTCCTTATAAAGGTACACGACTGAGACAGGATTTACTACTGGGTCCTACAGGGAAACACACAGAAGCAACTCATCGCTTGGGAATGAAACTATCCACTAATCTCATGACTACTGGTTCTCCAAGTTTCCTAATGCCAAAAATTTTAACTTCATGATCATTTCAAGGGAAAAATTTTTTCAACTGTCACATATAAACTTGGTAACACAGGATCAATATACATGTTCTTAGTTTTAAAAATATACTCCACCTAAACTCTCTGTCTAGTTTAATCCTTCTAGTTACTTGCCCTAAAATGAGACAAAATCTTACTTTCATTAAAAAAAAATGGTAAAAAGTGCCAAATTCATCTTTTGAAAGTGGAGTAAAACACTGTGGGGTTAAAACAAATACAGTTATCAATATCCTATATACAAAAAAAAAAAAAAAAAAAGATGGTTAGTCCTTACTGACATATAGATATGTCCAAAAAAAAACAAAAACTCAGATTCTTGGAAAATATCCCTAATATCTGCTCCCAGTCATCCGGGGGACCCATTTCTACAAAGTGACATAGGAAATTATGGAAACTGTAATGTTCATTCTACCATCACGACATATTCCACAAAAACTAAGTTTCTGGCAAGAACAACTACCTTGTCGTTGCACAAGTAATCCTGTCACACTTCTGCTTAAGTCCTTCACCCCATTAACTTTTAAGGTAACACCATGGTCCCCCAAACTGCCTGATCCTGTCCTACTAACCGCTCTAGCCTCATACCTAACCACTCTGTTGAGTAACCAACCCTGGATCTGTCAGAACCGCCTTACTTGCTACTTCTTGGAAGAGGATGTGCTCTGGAGCAAGGCTCCCCAGTTCTCCTACCAGAGCTCCTTTTTGCAGGGAGAAAGAAAGCCATCTCGCATTCTGAGGACACACTACAAAGACAGCAAATACATTTTCTTTAGGATTTAACTGCAACCCAGATAGGTTGCCATCATCTAGTTATTGGAAAATTACAGGTCCAAAACACCGTTTATGCAAAAATTAATGAGAGGTCCAAAACAACGTTGAGTCCAAAGACCCAACATGGATGGCACACTGAGAACTGTTAGTAAACCAATCATCTGCGTCTCTATGTGCATGAGGGGCTGAATAGCGTTGTCAAGTGTGGTAGCAACAACTATTTATCTCCCAGTTTCCAGTCTGATCTTCATCTTTGGTGAGAGATATTCCCTTTTGCCAGGCACAAGACCCCCACCATCAAAATCATACACCCCAGCCTCCTTTGTCCTGGGGAGTGCCCATGTGACTAGATTTTGGTTAAGGGGCTATAAAGAGGCAGCAACATGCTGTACTTCCAGAAAGTCTTCTTGTAAGAGAGAAGACACACCTTATTCTTGCTCCAAAACCTATTACTTGGAATGTGGAGGTGATGCCCAGAGTTTTATCCACCCCTCTGGATCCTGAGGATGTAGCCACACTCTGGGCATGACAGAACAGTAAGCCAGAAGGAGCTGAAGTCCCTAAATAAGTAATTTCTGTAGCTTCTATTCCAGGTCTGGATTGCCTACTATGCCTTGTTCCTAGGTGAGAAAAGAATAAACATTTTCCTTTTTCAAGTCTCTGTATTTGCAGGCCAGTTTGTTTTCAGGTCTTTTTACTTGCAGCCAAACCTAATCATATAGAATATATGGAGCTTTGCTTGACACCAGGCATTTTAGCAGAATATAGAATTAGAACCCTTAATAAACTTAACAATGCACTACGTTAAGTTAGTGAATAGAAGTGTTAGTGATCCTTAAGAAGTCACTTAAAAGGTTAGCATCCTCAGCAAATCTCCCAGGGGCTGAAAGGCCATGGGATTGGGTATACCAGTCTAAACCGAGGCTTTTTTCTTTTTGTTGGAAGGGAGCCTTTACTAGCAGTGAAAAAAATCACAGAGGGAGAATTCCCAGAATTCAAGGAGCCCAGGCATTGCTACAAAACAGTTCATTCTTAGTTTTAAATGCTGTTGCTGGCAAAAGTTATTAGTGATATGATACCTCTTTTTTTTTCCATTTTTACACTTTTTAATTGAAGTATAACTAACATATAACATTATATTAGCTTCAGGGATAAAACATAATGATTCAATATTTTGTATATTGCTGCACTATTTTTTATTTATTTAACTATCTATCTATTTATTTATTTAGTGGCCACACCATGCAGGATCTTAGTTCCCCGACCAACCAGGAATCAAACCTGCACCCCTGCAGTGGAAGCACAGAGTGTTAACCACTGGACCACCAGGGAAGTCCCAGCAGCATGCACTGTTTTTAAAGGTCAGATGTAGACTATTACATCCATAGCAAAGTTCTGTAAGGTTATATGAGAAAAAGTTAGCGGATGTTAACTCTGGTTAACTCCTCTGTTTGGGACTGGGGACTTTCAATTTCCTTTCTACAATAGTGAAACCTCTTTTCAGCTGAAATTCCTATCTTTGATGAAAACGTTGCAGTTGATATATTTCTATTAGTATAGCAATTTCCACCCTATGAAATAGCTCATCAGTGATCCTCAAAACTGTCAAGGTCATGAAACACAAGGGAGGCCTGAGATATCATCACACACCAGAAGAGACGGTGGCAGGAAAGCAGAAGATAATCTGGATCCTGGATTGGACTCCGGAAAAGAAAAGCACAGTAGTGGAAAACAGGCGGCATCCAAAAAATGTCTGGCGTGTGGTTGACAGCAATGCACCAATATTTGTAACTGGGACAAACAAACCAAACTAACATAAGATGCGAACAACAGGGGAAACGAGTGATGGCACACAGAAACTCTCTGTTCTATCTTTATAACGTTGTGTATGTCTAAAATTCTAATTTTTTAATTTTTGTTTAAAAAATTAGCAATATTTACTGCTAAACAGTCAGGAGGATTGGTTGATATAATAAGTATAAAGGCTTGTAGAAGGAATCCAATAAGTGTTCATATACTTCCTCTCAAGTAAACCCTTAAAATCTCACCAACACTTTTGTTATTAGATAAATTCTTTTTTTTTGTTGTTTGTTTTTTTTTAAATTGGGTCTGTTTGAGTAGAAGCTGATCCCAAGACAGAGTCTCATGCTCCCTCAAAGCAAACTCTTTGCCCTAAAATAGTTTTGAGATGATATTTTCATAAAGTAAATATTTAGCATTATCATGTATCATTCAAAAATATGGTTTAATCTGACCTATGGGGTTGAGTCCATATCTGTCCAGTAGTATGTGAAATTATGCATACATGCATACCTACTTGAACATTTTTCTTAGCTCAAGTCCTCTCTCATGGTAAGACTCAGAATTGGTTAACTTCCTCTCAGACTCAGCAGACAATCACCCAATAACTACCCTGATAGAAGGTCAGTTGGTACTCACTCCTCCCTCCCTCCTACCTGGTATAAGGAACTTCATTTTTTTTCGCCCATGGATAAAATACTGGATCAGTTGTAAAGTAATCTAATTGGGACAAGATAAACCACTTATTTCATCATTTATCTGAACTTATCAGATACATTCTTTGACATGTACTTCTGTCTTGGCTGAACAACTTACCCTCTTGTCATAAACTTTCACGAATTTGAAGATGGGTTGTATGTTTTCCAGCCCTTTCCTCCTCCACCATGACTAAGGTATTTGTTGTCAGCTATTCCTCATACAATTCCTTGAAGGCTTCTCTCTGTAGTCTTTCAAATTTCCACACATAGACTAGATTTAGGATCCACATCAAGTTCCTTTTTTTTTTTTTTTTAATTGTTTATTTATTTATTTACTTTTGGCTGGGTTGGGTCTTCATTGCTGTAAGCAGGCTTTCTCTAGTTGCAGCAAGCTGGGTCTACTCTTCATTGCAGTGCACGGGCTTCACATTGCAGTGGCTTCTCTTGTTGCAGAGCACAGGCTCTAGGCACGCAGGCTCAGTAGTTGTGGCTCACAGGCTCTAGAGCACAGGATGAGCAGTTGTGGAGCATGGACTTAATTGCTCCATGGCATGTGGGATCTTCCCAGACCAGGGCTCAAACCCATGGTCCCCTGAATTGGCAGACAAATTCTTAACCACTGCACCACCAAGGAAGTCCCATAAGAAGTGTCCTAAGGACAACGTTCCTTTTCTCCATGGGGACCCCCCTCCCTTCCCTCCCTTCTGGTCCATGAAGATGTGGCCACACTCTAGGCACGACAGAATTTAAGTTTTACACCGAGTAGGCTCTCAGTATGTCTCTGTGAACTTGATTTAAATTACTGAACACCAAGTATAACGAAAGGACCGTTTCATGAGTTTTGAATGATTTATTACCTTTGCAAGCATTCCAGCATGACGTCAGATTTAATTACGCCACGAAACACTTAGCTCTTTCATATTTATTTCAAAGCACCAAGTTAAACAGGTTTTCCAGTACATGAGCTACTCTTGTGAACATTAGGTGACTCTGGGAGCTCCATGAACTCTTTCAATCAACCAGGAGGAAAAGGCAATGGAAACTCTCTTAGTAAGATAAAAACATACCTTAAGGTTTGACCATAATTCCCACAATTGCCAAAAAATTCCTCCCTATTTCCGAAGAATGTCTGGCAAATCAACAACTTTTTTTTATTCTAGGTTCTTTCTTGCTCATTTAGCAATTTTGGTATCTGGTTATTTATTTCTTTCACTGTACATATTTTTATGATTTATTGTCTCAACTCTCTTTTCTATACTTATCAGGACTGAACTCTACCTTTTTCTAATAAAAACATTTTGAAATTTTGGTCAGTTATAATAAAAGAACCCACAAAGTTTCAGCTGGGAAGAAAAACCTGTCAATAAGACAAAACAATGGTGCCTCCAGGAAATATTTTTAGCAGAACTGAATGAGGAAGGATAAAAGATGACCAAAGATGGTAAAAAGAAATAGTTTAGTAAGTGTGATTTTCAATCACGGCAAAGTGAAGTTTGGTTTGAATTTGGATACTCAGCTGAGTCAGTCCTGCAAATTGGGACCTGAGTTACTCGGATTATAAATGGGGCCAGCAGCTCTCTGCTCTCGAGAGCTCAAATCCTCTTGGACATTAGTCAGAGCCCACCCCCAGAAGCAGGTGCTGGTGATGCTCTACCCTTGTCTCTGGATCCCTTGATGACTGCTTCTGGTGTGTTTCACTCCCAAGAGCCTGCATGCATACATTTATTGTAGGATGACCCTTGGGTTGCTGTAAACTTAAATTAGTGCTCCTCAAAGTGTGATCCACAGACAAGCAGCAGCGACATCATGGGGGAACTCGTTAGAAATGCAAACGTGGATCCCACCCAAACTAGCTGAATCAGAAACTCTAGGAGTGGGGTTGCTAAATGCAAGGCCAGACGCTATAAAACTCTTGGAGGGGGGCTTCCCTGGTGGCGCAGTGGTTGAGAGTCTGCCTGCCGATGCGGGGGACGAGGGTTCATGCCCCGGTCCGGGAGGATCCCACGTGCCGCCAAGCGGCTGGGTCCGTGATCCGTGGCCGCTGAGCCTGCACGTCCGGAGCCTGTGCTCCGCAACGGGAGAGGCCACAACAGCAAGAGGCCCACGTACTGCAAAAAAAAAAAAAAAAAAAAAAACTCTTGGAGGAAAACATAGGCAGAACACTCTCTGACACAAATTGCAGCAATATCTTTTTGGACACACCTCCTAGATTAATGAAAATAAAAACGAAAATAAAAACAAAAATAAACAAATGGGACCTAATGAAATTTAAAAACTTTTACACAGCAAAGGAAACCATAAACAAGACAAAAAGACAACCTTCAGAATGAGAGAAAATACTTGCAAATGAAGCAACTGACAAGGGATTAATCTCCAAAACATACAAACAGCTCACGCAGCTCAATATCGAACAAACAAAAAACCAAATCAAAACATAGACAGAAGACCTAAATACACACTTCTCCAAAGAAGACATATAGATGGCAAAAAAACACATGGAAAGATACTCATCATCGCTAATTACTAGAGAAATGCAAATCAAAACTACAGTGAGGTATCACCTCACACTGGTCGGAATGGCCATCATCAAAAAACCTACAAACAATAAATGCTGGAGAAGGTGTGGAGAAAAGGGAACCCTCCTACACTGTTGGTGGGAATGTAAATTGATACAATCATTATGGAGAACAGTATGGAGGTTCTTCAAAAAACTAAAAATAGAACTACCATGTGATCCAGCAATCCCACTACTGGGCATATACTGGGAGAAAACCATAACTCAAAAAGGCACATGCACCCCAATGTTCACTGCAACACTATTCACAACAGCCAGGGCATGGAAGCAACCTAAGTGTCCATCGACAGATGAATGGATAAAGAAGATGTGGCACATATATACAGTGGAATATTACTCAGCCATAAAAAGGTGAAATAGTGCCACAAACTGTATTTTAATAAGCCCCTTAGGTTCTTCTGACACATGCTAAATGTTGAACCCCACTGACCTACCTACATGGGCAGCTGAGCAACCGGGAGTTTATATTTTGGGGAGAGGCAGCCTTGAGCCAATGCTGGCACAGTGGGTGTATCAACACCCCTCTGCCTCACTGCTGGTAGGGCCCTGACTGTTTCCAGAACCCCCTGCAGAATTGAGCCACAGTTACCCTCTGTGAGACTCTCTCAATAGCACAACCTCACCTGGCCTCCTTCCTTTCAACTCCTTGTCTCACTTTTCCACTCCCCCACCGGCTTTTCCTAGGACCACTTCCTAATCAATCAATTTCACAGGAATCTTCAGCTCAGGGTCTGCTTCTAGGGAACCAAACCAAACAGACCTCTTTCCATGAAAACTTCAACTTCATTGGTTACAGCCTGGTGTCCTGGCAATTTTTTCTAGACTAGGTACTAACTAGAGTCTGAGAATAACAATGTTAGAACTCTCTCTGACCTCACAGCGCTTAGGGCTAGTGGAGTCGTGGTGCGGAGCGTACATGTGAATGGATCTTGTCAATAGAACAATATTGAAATTCTTAACTGTGCTGGGAAAACATTTCCCCCAAAATTCCTGGAAGAGGTAGTAGGCCAGGCTAACTGCTGAAGTGTGGTTGAGGATCAGTGAGTTAGGATACGGAAAGTGAACAAAATATTCTTGCCAAAGTCATGGACCAAAACATGGAAGTGAGGAACAGAGAAAACCATGCATCACCTGGCATTCTTGTGGTGTTAAATTCATACTGGAGAGGGACAGGTGATGAAGTTGAAAAAAATAGAGACACAGAAAGACTTCTATGCCCTGCTACCTAGTGGGGCCTTTATTCTGTGCATCATGGGCATTGCTGATGGGTTTTCAGCATAAGGATTCTCCTGGCTGAATTAAGAGGGCAATCTGTCAGCAAGGAGACCAAGTCAAAGACTACAGTCATAGTCTAGGCGAGATATAGCAAGCGCCTGAACTTGAGGAGAATGTGGAACCCAGGAAAGATTTAGGAGGTGAAACTGGCAGGACTTCAACTGAATAAATGCAGTAGTGAATGACAGGGAAGAGTGAGACAAGGACAAACCCAGGTTTCTGGCTTGAGCGTTGCAATTAACTTAGAGTCATAATCTTTTCTATTTTGCCAAATTTCATCAGTGCTGAAAGACATAAGGCAGCTCTCATGAGTGCTGGTACAGAATTGCTTAATCAACAAAAACACCAGGCACAATTAATACACAAGACTTTTCAGTTAAACACAATTTAGGGATGATCACTTGAAATGGAAAGTTTATGAAATTTTTCAGTATTTAATTAATGAAATTCTAAGTCTTGATAAAAGTAGACATAAAGACACGCAGAAGTTTTTACTAGAAGAAGAAACAGTACAATGAACAGTAATGGGTGGGGAGCAAAAACATAATCAGAGTGATCTGTCAACAAGCAAACTGCGAAATGAGTCCCACAGATTCCTATTTGGATGGAAGCAAAATACAACCCTAACCCTAACCCTAACCCTATCCCTAACCCTAACTGTGGTTCATAAAGACTAACCATTAAATGTGCCCCTTTGTCAGAGACAGAACCCGATCAAGCCAAAAGCTGCTGCCAATAGGCGGAAGCCTGGGGAAATGGCTTGGAAGAGGGGGTTTACTGATGTCACTGTGCCAGGAGGGGTCACAGCACAACCCAGTTTACCCTGTCCTCTTGCACCTGATGCCCTGGAAGGAAAAGGGACAGAATGGCAGAGCCAGAGCAAGAGTCCAGTTCCCCTTCTGCCCAACTGTTCTGTCTCTTGATTCCTAGAAAGGCCACTGGAGTAACAAAGATGCACACACTCTCATCTTCCTTTCTGCTCTATTTGACTTCAACTACCTGGTATCCAAAATGAGGGAAATATCAACAGGAAAGGCCAGTTTCAGGCTTTCCTAAAAATAACGGAGATGCCAGTTGGCCTCACCACCCACCATCAATCTGAGAAAAGGCTTCCAGTAAAGGATTGAGTAAAAACACGAGGCAGTGGTAGGAATCAATGATATCACTACCACCAGAGTAGGTAGATTCTCTCCAAGAAACTTATAGTTACAGACTCAAATCCCAATTTGAATAAAGCAAAGGGTGCTATGAACACACACACACACACACACACACACACACATCTGTCTGTTTATCTTAAGATAGAGACAGAAACCAATCAGTGTGGACAATGTCATAGCTACAGTAAGTCCCCTACATACAAATGAGTTCCATTCTGAGAGCATGTTCATAAGTCCAGTTTGGTCATAAGTCCAACAAAGTTAGCCTAGGTACCCAACTAACACAATCAGCTATAGAGTCCTGTACTGTAATCGCTTTATAATAGTTTTCACACAAATCACACAGAAAAAAACAAATACAAAAAATAAAGAAGACCTTTCAGTACCTTGAAAGGCACAGTAGTGCAGTACAACAGCTGGCATACAAGGGCTGGCACCGAGTGAACAGGCAAGGAGAATTACTGACTGTAGAAGCAAGAAGAACTACAGTTCTGCAGCCTGTGAAATAGAAACCACATTCACAGAAAGATAGACAAAATGAAAAGGCAGAGGGCTCTGTACCACATGAAGGAACAAGATAAAACCCCAGAAAAACAACTAAATGAAGAAGAGATAGGCAACATTCCAGAAAAAGAATTCAGAATAATGATAGTGAACATGATCCAGGACCTCAGAAAAAGAATGGAGGCAAATATCAAGAAGAGACAAGAAATGTTTAACAAAGACCTAGAAAAATTAAAGAACAAACAGAGATGAACAATACAATAACTGAAATGAAAAATATACTGGAAGGAATCAATAGCAGAATAACTGAGGCAGAAAAACAGATAAGTGACCCAGACGACAGAATGGTGGAATTCACTACCGCAGAACAGAATAAAAAAAAAAAGAATGAAAAGAAATGAAGACAGCCTAAGAGACCTCTGGGACAACATTAAATGCAACATCTTTCACGTTATAGGGGTCCCAGAAGGAGAAGAGAGAGAGAAAGGACCTGAGAAAATATTTGAAGACATTATAGTCAAAAAAACTTCCCTAACATGGGAAAAGAAATAGCCACCCAAGTCCAAGAAGCACAGAGAGTCCCAGGCAGGATAAACCCAGGAAGAAACACACTGAGACACATAGTAATCAAATTGGCAAAAATTAAAGACAAAGAAAAATTATTGAAAGCAGCAAGGGAAAAACGACAAATAACATACAAGGGAACTCCCATAAGGTTAACACTGATTTCTCAGCAGAAACTCTACAGGCCAGAAGGGAGTGGCATGATATATTTAAAGTGATGAAAGGGAAGAACTTACAACCAAGATTACTCTACCCAGCAAGGATCTCACCAGATTTGATGGAGAAATCAAAAGCTTTACAGACAAGCAAAAGCTAAGAGAACTCAGCACCACCAAACCAGCTCTAAAACAAATACTAAAGGAACTTCTCTAAATGGGAAACACAAGAGAAGAAAAGGACCTACAAAAAAAAACTCATAACAATTAAGAAAATGGTAATAGGAACATACATATCGATACTTACCTTAAACGTGAATGGATTAAATGCTTCAACCAAAGGACACAGGATCGCTGAATGGATACTAAAACAAGACCCATATATATGCTGTCTATAAGAGACCCAAGTCAGACCTAGGGACACACACTGTCTGAAAGTGAGGGGGTGGAAAAAGATATTCCATGCAAATGGAAATCCAAAGAAAGCCAGAGTAGCAATTCTCATATCAGATAAAATAGACTTTAAAATAAAGAATGTAACAACAGACAAGGAAGGACACTACATAACAATCAAGGGATCAATCCAAGAAGAAAATATGACAATTATAAATATATATGCACCCAACATAGGAGCACCTCAATACATAAGGCAACTGTTAACAGCTATAAAAGAGGAAATCGACAGTAACACAATAATACTGGGGGACTTTAACACCTCACTTACACTAATGGACAGATCATCCAGACAGAAAATTAATAAGGAAACACAAGCTTTAAATGACACAATATACCAGATAGATTTAATTAATATTTATAGGACATTCCATCCAAAAACAGCAGATTACACTTTCTTCTCAAGTGCACATGGAACGTTCTCCAGGATAGATCACATCCTGGGTCACAAATCAAGCCTCAGTAAATTTAAGAAAATTGAAATCATATCAAGCATCTTTTCTGACCACAATGCTATGAGATTAGAAATCAATCACAGGGGAAAAAAACATAAAAAACACAAACCCACAGAAGCTAAACAATATGTTACTAAATAACCAAGAGATCACTGAACAAATCAAAGAGGAAATCAGAAATTCCCAGAGACAAATCACAATGAAAACACGACAATCCAAAACCTATGGGATGCAGCAAAAGCAGTGCTAAGAGGGAAGTTTATAGCAATACAATTCTACCTCAAGAAACAAGAAAAATCTCAAATAAACAATCTAACCTTACACCTAAAGGAATTAGAGAAAGAAGAACAAACAAAACCCAAAGTTAGTAGAAGGAAAGAAATCATAAAGATCAGAGCAGAAATAAATGAAATAGAAACAAAGAAAACAGTAGCAAAGATCAATAAAACTAAAAGCTCGTTCTTTGAGAAGATAAGCAAAATTGATAAACCATTAACCAGACTCATCAAGAAAAAGAGGGAGAAGACTCAAATCAATAAAATTAGAAATGAAAGAGGAGAAGTTACAATGGACACCGCAGAAATACAAAGCATCCTAAGAGACTACTGCAAGCAACTCCATGCCAATAAAGTGGACAACCTGGAAGAAATGGACAAATTCTTAGAAAGGTATAACCTTCCAAGACTGAACCAGGAAGAAATAGAAAATATGAACAGACCAATCACAAGGAATGAAATTGAAACTGTGATTAAAAATCTTCCAACAAACAAAAGTCCAGGACCAGAGGGTTTCACAGGTGAATTCTATCAAACTTTTAGAGAAGAGCTAAAACCCAGCCTTCTCAAACTCTTCCAAAAAATTGCAGAGGAAGGAACACTCCCAAACTCATTCTATGAGGCCACCATCACTCTGATATCAAAACCAGATAGAGATACTACAAAAAAAGAAAATTACAGACCAATATCACTGATGAATATAGATGCAAAACTCCTCAACAAAATACTGGCAAACAGAATCTAACAACATGGCTGGGCTTTAGGCGTGTGTGGTTGAAGGTCGGTTGCTATCAGTTCGGCGGCCGAGGTGCCGTCCCACCGCCCAGCCCGCTCCATGGCGGACCCCGAGGAGCTGAGGCATTCCCCACAGCCGCCACCCTCCTCTGCCTCGTCTTCAGACGCGTCTTCAGCATCTTCCCCCGGCACCCCGGGGGGGTTTGGGCTGGCTGGATCCGAACAGGAACAGCGGCCAGCCGGTGGACCCACTGGAGGAGGTGGAGCTGCAGATCGGAGACGCAGCATTTTCATTAACCAAACTTCTTGAAGCTGCATCTGCAGTATCAGCTCAAGTGGAAGAGCGTGCCTTCAAATGTACAGAAAATGCACGTTTCCTTAAAACATGGTGGGACCTCATGAAAGAAGCTATGATTCCTTGAAGGCTGACAACGGATTTGACTGTAATAATCCATACCACCTCATTTATGATGTTTGCACATGTACCGTGTGGATAGGATAATCACCAGCAGTTCTGTATACAGAAGATGAAATTTTTCTTGGTTTTCTTCATTTTGTGAAAACAGAATATGATGTTATTTTTGATGCTGGCCCGTTTACTTTAAACACTTTCTGTTCTCTAAACTTTCAAAGACTCTTCTATGAAAGTTAATTTAATCAGTAGATAATATTAATAATGCCACAGTGCTACCAGTAAAAAACTAGGTGGAGCATTATTCTCTTCAGTTTGCAAGAAGATACCCAAAATGGCAGAGTCTGAAGTTGAGCTTTATTATATGGACCAATGTGAGATTCAGCTCCATTAGGCTAAGTTCCCTAGAACCAATGATTGTGTCTTTTTACTTATATATTTCCAACAACTAGAAGCCTGTTACACAACAATCGCTACATGTTTGATGAATAAGAGTTGACAACGTAATTAAAAGCTGTTTTTCCTTCCTGTTTTTAGCATGAAGATTATAATTGTTTCTCGAAGATATTTGACTCAGAACCTCATTGACCTGAAGGAAAATGTTATCATTTTTTTTAAAACAGGATTTTGAACTTTAACTGGTGACAGCTTTTTAAAATATATGATAAATATTTTTCACCCTTCTCTGATGCTTTCCAAAAAAGCTTTTACTGAAACCTGACTTGAAAGAATACCTATTTTTTTTCTTAAGGTTAACTGCTTTTATGGATATTTTTCATACTTGATGTTGTTATATGTTTGATTGCTCTCTTTAAAGTGCCTTATCAAAATTGTGGCTCTGTATTATTACTTTTGGAGCTTGACAAGTAATAATTCTAAATTCTAAATATAATAATTCTAAACAAGTTACTTTTAAAAAATGCATCAAATTTAAATGATGTAATTATTTTTCTATTGATCTTCATGATAGTGTTCTATTTTACTTGTCCCACATCTTATGTTGTGCTCCCTCTCTCTCTCTCTCTGTTTTTTGGTGGGTTTGTGTCATATATGTCAGTGATTGAACCAACTAATTCTCTTGCTGTGTAACTTCTGGACGCCTCTGATACAGTATCTTACTTCTTTGTAGGTAAGGAGGTATGTACAGAACTATATTCCCAAGCCCCACAATGGGCCTGTGAAAGGGGACATATGGATGGTCAAAGGATAGTTTTGTTTAGCATATTAGGTCATGGTTGATTAACTTTTTTAAGTTAAGGATAACACATATGGTGTGTTCCTGTACCAAAGAGATGCTTATTTTGATATTAGAAAACTGTTTTTCTTACGTGTCATGAAAATTGCAATTTTTAAAATGTACAAACATAAACTTTTGTTCAAACCAAAAAAAAAAAAAAAAAAAAGAATC
Organism: Platanista minor; assembly: GCA_004363435.1. NCBI lineage: Eukaryota > Metazoa > Chordata > Mammalia > Artiodactyla > Platanistidae > Platanista > Platanista minor. The sequence continues at coordinate 483 of RJWK010009733.1, read as the reverse complement.
TAACAACACATTAAAAGGATCATACACCATAATAAAGTGGGATTTACCCCAGGGATGCAAGGATTCTTCAATATATTCAAATCAAATGATGTGATACACCATATTAACAAATTGAAGAATAAAAAACATATGATCATCTCAAAAGATGCAGAGGGCTTCCCTGGTGGTGGAGTGGTTGAGAGTCTGCCTGCCGATACAGGGGACATGGGTTCATGCCCCAGTCTGGGAAGATCCCACATGCCGCGGAGCGGCTGGGCCCGTGAGCTGTGGCTGCTGAGCCTGCGTGTCCGGAGCCTGTGCTCTGCAATGGGAGAGGCCACAACAGTGAGAGGCCTACATACCGCAAAAAAAAAAAAAAAAAAAAAAGATGCAGAAAAAGCTTTTGACCTAAGTCAACACCAATTTATGATTAAAAACTCTGCAGAAAGTGGGCATAGAGGGAACCTATCTCAACATAATAAAGGCCATATACAACAAACCCAC
>RJWK010009732.1:18653-37683 GCA_004363435.1 Platanista minor | reverse complement strand
GAACGAACCCGTGTCCCCTGCATCGGCAGGCGGACTCTCAACCACTGTGCCACCAGGGAAGTCCTAGAAATATATTTTAAAAATATTTGTAGGTCTATGTTTATGAGTGATATTGGTCTTTAATTTCCTTCTTACTATCAAGGTTATGCTTTATATGCCATAATATGAATAGGAAAGCTTTTTTTCCTCTTCTGTTTTGTTAGAGTGTGTGTAAACTTGGTATTATTTCTTCCTAAATGTTTGATATAATTCACTGATAAAGTCAGATGGACTTGGAGGCTAATAATTATGAATTAATTTCTTTAAAACAAATAGTTTTTTAAAGAATTTGTTCATTTCATCTAAGTAGCAAAATTTATTAACATAGATATTTGTAACATACTGCTTATTCTTTTTTTTGAAATTTCTATACAATCTGTAGAATGCCTCCTCTTTCCTTCCTTCTTGATATTTTTATTTTTTTTTTGTCTCCCTCCCTCCCTCTGCCTTTGTGGTTTATTAATTATATTGATATTTTCAAAGAACGAGCTTTTGGTTTCATTGATTTTCTTTATTTTCTATTTCATTGATTTCTACTCTACCTTTTTTAGTTCCTTTACTGCTGCTTAGTTTGCCTTTAATTTTTTTCTTTTCTTTAGGTGGAAGTTTATATAATTGATTAAGATCTTCTTTATTAGTATAAGTATTTAATGTTATATTATATAAAATATATATTATATTATATTAAAATATTAATATAAGTATTTAATGCTTTTCCTTGTAAGCACTTAAAAAAGCATGTATCTTCTGCTAACTTGAGGGGCAGTGATCCATAAATATCAGTTAGGTCAAGGTGGTTGACAGTGTTGTTCAAATTTTCCATATCTCAGGTGATTTGTTTCTCACCAATGATATCAGTTATTGAGAGAGGTGTTGAAGTATCCAAATATTATAATGGATTTGTTTATTTTTCATATCTAAAGGTTATCTTCTATAAATACTACATAGCTTAAGCTTGCTTTTTTAAGCAGTCTGACAATCTCTATATTTTAATGGAGTTTTAGTTTATTTATATTTAATATAATTATTAATATATTTGGGTTTAAGTCTACTATCTGCTATTTGTTTTCTAGTTATCTCATCTTTTATTTATTCCTTTTCCTCCTTTCTTTTCTTGAATTACTGAGTATTTATTTTCAGCAGTGTATTATCTCCTCTAATGGCATTTAGCTAAAATCTTTTTTTTTCAATTGGTTTCACTAGCTATTATCATGGACACCTTTAACTTATTATAGCCCATCTTGAATTAATATTGCACCACTTCTTATGTAATCTAAGATCACTCAACAGTATGCTTCCATTTACTCCCTTCCTCATATTGTTATCATTCATTTTATTTCTAAATGTTATAACCCCATAAATATGGAGTTATTATTTTTCTGTAAACAGTCAATTATCTTTTACAAAAATTAAGAAGTGAGAAAAGAAAGTCCATTATAGTTACCTGTATATTTACCATTTCCTGCCTTCTTCATTCCTTCATTTAGACCCACGTTTCCATCTGGTATTATGTTTCTTCAGCTTAAGGGACTTCATTTAACTTATTTTGTACGGTTGGTATGTTGTAGTAAATTCTCTCAGCTTTTGTCTTCTGTACACATCTTCATTTTGCCTTCAGTTTTGATGGATGTTTTCTTTGACTATAACTTCTTTTTTCTCTTAAAACAGTTTAAAATGTGGTTTCATTATCTTCTAGCCTGCATTATTTTTTATGAGAAGTCTGGGATTATTCTTAATATTGTCTCACGAAGGTAGTGCATGTATTATATTTTTCTCTGTCTGCTTCTAAGATTTTTTGTTTATCTTTAGGGCTCAGCAATTTGACCGTGACATACCTAGGTGTGGTTCTCTTGGCATGGGAATTGATGAGCTTTTGGATTCCTGATTAGATTTTTAAAAATTGAATTTGGACAAATGGTTGCCTTTATTTATTTAAATAATTTTTTCTGCTATATTCTCACTTCTCCTTGGACTCTGATTAGACATGTGTTTGCCGTCAGACTGCTTTATATTTTCCCAGAGGTCAGTTAGGCTTTGTTTATATTTTTAGCCTTTCCCCCCATGCTCCCACCCTTTTGTTTCAATTTGTATAACTTGACTTTAATCTTGTTAACCTTTATAAATAAATACATTGTGGCTTATATTGACTCTTGATACTTCCAATCAAATTCAGGACTAGAGACTTTTTAACTTAACTTTCATAATCTTATATAAGTATCTCCTTTCTCTTTTGGTGAAAAATCCCTGTTAATTAAAGTATTTCTTTTGTCCCACAATACACATATTAGTCTCAAAATTACAACATAAAATGCTAAAGTACAACCTCAAAATTACAATCTCAAAGTGCTACTATGATAAGTAGGATGTTTCCTAAACATAATTTAATATTCTTTTGCAGGCCTTTTTTATTTTTTGGATACATACCACTACAGATGTACAGTTAAATTACTGTGTTTTAAATGCACTTGGTGTGGTGATGCCACCAACAGATTCACAGTTTCATTTGTTTCACTTTGCTTTAAATATTTAGAGGTTAAAAATGTTTGTTTTATAACTAAATAAAATATTTAAATGGTTTCAAAGTAAAATCTACAAAATATTGTATTATACTACTAAGAAATGCAGTTTCTATAAAATACCATCCATACTAAGAAGTGTAATCTCAGGCTTCCCTGGTGGCACAGTGGTTGAGAGTCCACCTGCCGATGCAGGGGACACGGGCTCGTGCCTCGGTCTGGGACGATCCCACGTGCCACGGAGTGGCTGGGCCCGTGAGCCATGGCCGCTGATCCTGCGCCTCCGGAGCCTGTGCTCCGCAACGGAAGAGGCCACAACAGTGAGAGGCCTGCATACCACAAAAAAAAAAAAAAAAAAAAAAAAAAAAAAAAAAAAAAAAAAAAAAAAAAAAAAAAAAAAAAAAAAAAAAAAAAAAAAAAAAAAAAAAAAAAAAAAAAAATTGTAATTTCAATTCCTATATTTCCCATTTATGTCCTTTCTTACCTTATAGATAATTAAATAAATATATATATCTTTCTATTGTCTAAAATATAAGAAAATTTAGAAAAATTCTCATATCCCCTTTTAATCTACATAGAATACTATGCATCCTTTTCCTTTATTTGACTATTTTAATTCAATAATATTAGATATAATTCCATACCACATGGAAAATCATATTTTAACATATTTTCTTATTTTTTATAGATTCGTAATACTCTGTTGTGTGGATGTACCAGAGTTTATTCAACCAGTCTTTCAGTCAGACATCTGGGTTATTTCCATTCTTTAGCTATTATAGTACAATGACAATGAATATTTTATGCATATGTATTTTCATGTTTTGGAGTGTACCTTTGGAGCAGTTTCCTGGAAGTGGAGTTGGTTGGGTCAAAAGGTAAATGCATATGCACTTTTATTAGATATTGTCAAATTTCCCTCCATAGTGGTTGTGATTTTCTACAGTTCCACCAGCTCAAAATTGGGGTAACTGTTTCCCTGTAGCTTCACTAATGGAGGGGGTTTTCAAACTCTTGTACTTTGCCCATCTGATGGGTGAGAAGTAGTATCTCAGTGTAGTTTTAATTTGCATTTCTCTCAAATAATATATTTTTATATTAAAAAATTACCACTTTCTTAAGGGTCCTTTCTCTTTTAAATTTTTATAAAATGGGAAATTTCTCTTTGTGAAGTCTGCCTCTCGTGTATACTAAAAGATAATTTTAAAAGAAAATAATGTTTTCCTCGTATGCCAATATCTTGGGGTTTTCACTTACACTGCAAAGAACAAATTGTAAACCACTTTGCACAGTGTCCCAGACCCAAAATGAGGGTTTGATTTACCATGTAATTTTTTTCTGGTTCATATTTCTGTTCAGAACAAGCTTTTGGGTTTGAGGTTACAAACAAAATAATCTGACTGTTTCCTTGTGGTTAAACAAATGCCATAAATATATGTTAGAAAAAAAATCCTTTTTGAAGGAGAAAAAGTTGGGCAATAGTCTCCAAAAATTATCAACATCTATTTGTCTGACAAACATTTGATTCAATAATGTAGAAATCCTTGGTTCCTATCATAATGAAAGGGGTATATATTTTTCTAGTCCACTGACTTTAGGTTCTTGATAATATAGCCCAAAAAGTCTGGGAGGTATTTCTCTTTGTAGTCATTCTCATGAGTTTGAGTTGGAATGGATATTTAAACCTTATTTCCTGTTGCTTTGTATTTTGTTCTTTCTTCACTTGTTTTTCCTTTTATTCCCAGTTTTCCTTTAACTTCTTACTTGAAGACTTTTGCATTTTCTTTTTATAGCTTTTTTTGTGTGTGTGTGTGTGTGTGTGTGTGTGTTAAGTGGGCTTCTCACTGTTGTGGCCTCTCCCGTTGCGGAGCACAGGCTCCGGATGCGCAGGCTCAGTGGCCATGGCTCACGGGCCCAGCCGCTCTGCGGCATGTGGGATCTTCCCGGACCAGGGCACGAACCCGTGTCCCCTGCATCGGCAGGCAGATTCTCAACCACTGCGCCACCAGGGAAGCCCCTATAGCTTTTTTTTAACATACTGTTGTTTTACTCTTTCCTGCTCTCATGCCTTCCTTCCATCTCATCCTCACTTCTCTTTGATTCACACACTTAAGTCTAACGCTCATCTTGATCTACTCTTGCCCTGTGTCCCATGTTACTATAGGAAACAACTCTCACCTGTCATGATTTACACCCATTCAAAGAGAAGCCATGACCCTTGAGAGGTCTCTTTGCCTGTTTTGTCGACATCTGGGACCTGATGAAATTAACTTTCACGCCTTGCTTAATCTACTAGGATCACTTGTACAGGGGTATCAGGAAATCTCTTCTAGCAGATTGGGCCTACTTCCTGGACACATTATAACTAACTCTCTGCATCTTTCCCTTTATTTCTCTGATCAAACATTTATGGTGCAAGTATTAAATACCAATCCCGGAACTAAACAGCAAGGTTACATAAATAAATAAGGCAGAGTTCTTGCTCTGAAAGTGCTCATAATCTAGGTTCGATTGACATCAGTCACAGCCCTATAGGGCGTATGAAAATCTTTGCTGGTGACCATCCTTTCTGCCCACCTTGACATGGCTTATTCCTAACGTACCATTTCACCTTATTTGCTACCTTTTTCAGGAACTGTTTCTGACTTCTTTCTCCATTCTCAAAGTTGTTTGGTGCCCCTGCTGGAGGCTCCCAAATCACACTGGACTTTCCTCATTTTAACGCATTTCACCACAGTGTATTGTAATTGTGTCCTTCTCTAGACTAGAAGCTTCTGTGAGGGCAGAAACAGGTCTCTGTCATTAACTCTAAGTCTCCAGCACCCAACAGAGTGTTGGCAGCACAGGAGAAACTCAAGAATATTTTCTGAACGAATGCCTATGCATGCACATATAGGTATAAATTATATCCAGGTAAATAAAAGAGTCAGAAAGAAAGAAAATACATCTCCAGTGCAAATGGAGTGAGCAAGCGTGCCACAGTAGAATAACCTCCTTGAAGTATGTTCCAAAAATTATTTCCCAGAAATGTTGCCAGTTCTAATAACAAGTACCTTTAAAGTATGTTTTTAAACAACTACCAACCAAATTTGTTTAACTTCCTTTAGTGGTATTGATTGTACTCATGAAATCCCATTAAGGAACTGGTCTGACATTTACAGATGAGCGCAATGCTAAGTTGACTCGCATAAATGTTAATCAATAATTCCTATTAGCTCAATCACACTTGTGTCTCACTAAAGACTTTAAACCCAAAGTGAATTGTTAATCCATCTGCCCAGAAACAGTCACCAGTTCAAACAGTAAAGCCTGAGGAGTGGGGAGGGGAATTAGCTTCTTGGAATACACTCCTGTTTATAGCTGTCCACGATCACAGAAAACAAGTTTTAGTTTCTGGTTGTGTTTATTGTACCTGTATTTAAAAAAATTATTTTAGCGTGTGTGTGTGTGTGTGTGTGTGTGTGTGTGTGTGTGTGTTTTACAATATTGACAAGACATTGAGAACAAAAGAGATAATGGCTAAAGATTTTTCTAGCTTGCCATTATACCCGGGAAGGACTAATTGCTATTCTCATTTATAATATGTTTGGGAAAAAATCTGTTTCAGAGCAACATGGTGGTATCTCTAATTTTTTATCCCTTTTCTCATTTTTTAAAAATTTCTTTTTCTTCCCTCTGTGTCACACATATTTTCTATGCAAACTGAGTTTTGACTGAAGCTGTTAGATGAAGCTAACAAAAGAGCACATAAGCTGTGAAGAGATCAGCTCTGAACTGGGTGGAAATCTCCAATTATAATGTAAAGATACCATCATTTTATACACATGAACCCAAGAAACCCAGAATATGAAGTGTGGCACCCAGAAATCCAATGACAATATACTAGAGTTTCATCTTTGCCTTTGTCTATTTAACATTTATTCTCACAGGTCTATTCACACAAGTAGTAAAACTTCCCTTTTAATAACTAAATCCTTTCAAGCAAAATTTGGAATAATTTAATAATTCTTAATCAGAGAATTTACCAGATGCAGAAATCAGGGAGTATTTATATTTACACATTCTAATTTTTAAAACACCTCCTATAACCTTAGAGAGTCAGAAAACATTTATTTTTAAAATTTTATTTAGTGGCTACTCTCCTGAATTTTTGTAGTGGTGGTGCTGGTGATAAATAACATTAGTGAGAAGTTATGTTAATTTTAAACATAGTTAAATGCAACACAAATGGCTACTAAATTTAAAATCAGAATTTTATTTGTTCGGACATTGTGATTAGTCCCAGATTGGAGATTTTCTTTTCATAATCATGATAGAAAAGGTTCACAAAGCATGTTTAATAGAGGATGACATTGCATGAAACAAATTTAACTAAACCAAATCAACTGCTTTGAAGATTTCAGTAAACTTTGTTTCTTATACAAATGTCAAATCTCATCTGTTTCTCAGGCTGGGTATTGCCTCAAATTTGTTAACTCTAAGATTCATTAAGACACAAGACCTGGGCTTCCCTGGTGGCGCAGTGGTTGAGAGTCCTCCTGCCGATGCAGGGGACACGGGTTCGTGCCCCGGTCCGGGTCCGGGAAGATCCCACATGCCGTGGAGCGGCTGGGCCCGTGTGCCATGGCCGCTGAGTCTACGCCTCCGGAGCCTGTGCTCCGCAACGGGAGAGGCCAGAAGAGTGAGAGGCCCGTGTACCGCAAAATAAAAAAAAATAAAAATACAAAAACAAAGACACAAGACCTGGAAGAAGTTTCAATAGAACACCTGATGCAGTCTTATATTCTGGCTTCCTTTCACTGTTGGTACCCAAAAGCCACCCAACTCCCCAACCCAACAATGTTTGGTACTCAGTTGTCAAATGCCATCCCTCCAAACATACCATTAATACAACTTGTTGACAAGGCAAAGCTGAGTTTATTGCTTATTGTGGCTCACCACTTTGACAGAGCTTTGTCTGTGTCTCCAAAAGGCAAAGTCAAGGTCTGATATTAATTGAGAGATTGAAATTTGATTTAAGGTGGGTCTTCCAATGTGGAGGCTTGATTAGGATGGATGACGATTATGACACAGCAAAATGTTCATTGTCTTTGAACTGTTTTTTACCTCTTTGTAAATTGCAGGTAACTAAAGGATATGCAACTTCTGTCTTGCTTGATTAAGATTGATTTGAGATCCTTCCCAACTCTGGAAAAACTAGTTCTGTTGCCTTCCTGTAAGTTGGACTGGACACTGTCAAACCTGCATAAATTGTCAGCCCTTACCAAACTTGAAATTCTTCTTGTTTCCTTCACTCTCTGGCTACAGCCCTTCAACTAATGTTTCCAACTTTTCTCCCTCCCTCCTCACTTGGCATCACTGACAGCAGAAATCTGACTGCACAGGTCCTTATGGAGACTCTAGCTTGCCTTATTGCTGGCCTTTTATCCAGGATCTGAAGAAGCATTTTGAGCTAAAGCCTGTTGACATGATATCAACCTCACAGGGCTTACCACCACAGAAGACCATGCATGGGCTGGATTTCTCCCTGGACAAGTCACTGGGCCACTAAGGAAGGTTGGTGAAATGCTTGGGCCGTGCATGTCCTTATACAAGAAGTAACCAAGACTGGACAGCACCACCAAGAGCACTGATGTCTTAACTTCAATGAGCAGTGCTGCGTAATGGAAAGACTGGCATCCACCAACTCTTGGAATTCACTGGACCGAACATTCTCAGGGTTTAACTCCTGTCTTTTCACTTTAACCTAAACTTTTCTATTTGCATTTTTATTTTCATTTAAGACATTCCTCTTTTTGGATGACTGATCTCCAAAACTCTATAAAACAGATGACCTCTGCCACTGCTTCTCGATAGATGTTTCAATTAATTTTGCAGGTATAACTCCAGCAAGCGTGCCCACAAGAGTATTTCTTAGACCCTGGTTCACCTCACTCAGGTGACTACGGTCACCTCTGAGCTGTTCAGCAATGAAAACAATTCATTTGTCTTGAACAAAAAGTGAAAGGGGCCTGGCAATGTTAAACTTTATATGAGCCTTGTGCTTCCAGAAAATAACGATGGTTGAGAAATCTTTCCAAATCTTCGTCTTCGGAAATCCCTCACCATTTTATGTTCTGAAAAACAGATTACCAAAAAGAGCCACCCTCCTGCATCTGACTTAGATGAGGCTTGCTGTCCACTCTCTCTCATGACGACCGTAAAACTCGCAGGTGACTCCCTTGTTTACCTGTGACAAAGCCAAACACAGACCTTTCCCCTTTTGTTTGAAACTGCTGACAAAACCAGACATAAACCCTTCTCCTTTTGCCACTAGCCAACATCCTGTTCTTTGTTTTAGGGGCAGTTAGCTAAGGTTATAACTGTTGGTCCTCCTGAAACTAGCTGGACACAGAGACAAAATCGCCTTAATTGTCGGGTTCATTTTGTCCTGTGCACCGCATCTGGGAGAGCTCCCTGTGTGGCTGCGGAGAGGGTAACAGTGGTGGCCGCATTCTCTTTCCTTTTCACTTTCCAGTCAAGTAAAAGAAATGGAAGCAAAAGCTATCAGTTTGTAGAACCATCAGATAAGGCTATGAGAGATACTGATACTGTTTGCGTAATTTCTACCTTAGAGATATGGAAAGCAGGCAATTATAAGTTTATTAAGAAATTTACATTGCTCAGTTATAGTGAATCTACCCATGGAGAAAATAAAAACTGTTACATTGTTTTAAAATACCGATTTAGTGCTTGCCTGCCCATTTTAGGTAACACACCATCACTCTGACTGAGTAGGGGAGTTGGGAGAAGGGAGGTGATCATATCAGCTGAACACCTAATAAGTGCTGACCTGGGCTAGACATCTAAATTCACTTAATCCTTTTAACGACCTCTGTAAGATCAGTATCCTCATTTTAGGGGCAAGGAACTGAGGTCAGAGGTGTTAATATCCCACCCAGAATCACATACCTAGTAACATTGAGATTCATGCTTTCTCAATATCTGATATGACTTCAGAGTTAAATCTTCAGAAATTAGTCAACAACTTATACATTTAGAACTCACTCCTTAAGACAAACACATATATGTGCTTTCTACCAATGAGACAGGAGAGAAGGGGGCAGGGCACAACATTTAAAAGAATGACATAGCTGTTGAGGATAAGACATAAACTAGTTAGAACCAACTAGGCCCAAGATGCCAGAAGATTCGACTTCCAGTAGACCTTGAGCTTCATTATACACTCATTGTAAACATTAGCATGCTAAACAACATCCCCACAGGCGCCATGACAGTTCAAGGTCAACCACAAAAAGGCCAAAAAGTGGGGTGGTGGCCCAATTCCTGGAAATCCCTTCCCCAGAATAGCTGGAATAATCCTCCCACTCCCAATTAGCATGTGAAATTACCCAGCTCATAAAAACGAATCACCCTTGCACCCTGGAGCCACTCTTGCCTTCTGAGAAAACCACAAGTGTGTATCTCTTCTCTCACTTTACTATGGCTCCTTCTTGAATTCTTTTCTGTGCAGAGCCAAGGACCCTCAATTGGTGGCCCATCCCAGGAACTTGTCCAAGACCTGGGACATGACAGTCCTCTTGTGCTCCACTTTTTGGCAACCTCTTAACAAAGGCTATAAATAAATCTACTTCTTACCTATCACTTTGCCTTTCTCCGAATTCCTTCTGCGCCGACATATAAAGAATCTGAGCTTCATTAAGTCCTGAGACGAGTTGTGTGTTTTCACAGGAAGATTGTGTGTTCGAGTTCCATCTGAGGTGTGTGGTTTCACCTATGTGGTACATGTTGTTGAGATCTATTAAATAGTACAAAAGATGTCCACTCATTTGCTTTCTTGTTCCAAAATGGCAGATTTTTTTCCAGAAGTCAAACTCAATGCATAAAACCTATTTTAAAAAAATAGTTTTCAGTGCTTTGAATAGTCTTTGTACAAACCACTCAGATTATTAAGTAAACGTAGGACTAGATAAGCAGTTAAACCAAAACAAATATCTTTGGTTGATAACTAAAATAAGATTTTAGTTACTTGATCTATTTGATCAGAAAGTGTCTCCTTCCAGGAAAGTTCTGTGCAAAACAGCAGTAGGTGCTAACAAATAAGAGTAGCCTTGTGTCCAAAGAATTTGGGTTCAAGGCATTGCAAAAAGCCCTGGGGCCAACTATGCGAGATCCTCTGATCTAACTGCCATCCTCAAGTGATTGTGAAGTTTCTTATTGTCTTGAACACCCTTCTGGGCTTGATTGTACAGGTCTGTCTCTGCGTTTTCTCCTCCTGTTTTCTCTTTTCAGTCGCTCTTTCTACCTGTACCCAAAAGAACCCAAACCAGCCCTGCGAACATCTAGTCCTTCATACTCACTGTCTCCATAACACTGATACTGTAATTAACTAATAAATGAGCAGAAAAGAAACTCTCTTAAAGACTAGTGGAAATTATATACTGACAAGCTTCAACTGTTTCATGGAGGGTCAGCAGTCTGGAAATTAGAAACTGTTTTCCAGCATCAGCAAAGGGAAGGATTCTACTCTATTTGTTTGAGGCATAATTTTCCAACCCACTTCACTGCTTGCTTCATGCAATAAGTCTTAGAGTCAGAGAAACTATAATATAATGATTCCTGATTATGTAGGCTGGGTTCATGTGACCATTCGCTTGTTGATCTGACTTTAGATAAGGCTCTTTACCTTTCATCAGCCACTAATTTTCTTGTAGACATGTATACACTCTGAAAAAATAAGCTGTTAAGGTACAAGTGAAGCCTTAGCAGCTTGTCAAAATGTTACCAAGTACAGTAATCATCATAAGTGGTTCATAAACAAAAAAGAAAAACCAGTCCTGAAAAAAATGGCAATATTTAAATAGGTAAAAAAAACGTAGTTTCCAACAGAATTTGGTAATTTTTTGAAACACTGATAGAAAAGCATGTGTTTAGGTATACATAGGAATATAAAATGTGCAATAGTAATTAATTTTTTTTTCAGAAATGGAATATTCTACAATTTAAGGAAATGCTGAAATAAAGGAGTATTTCAGGACGCTGGTGTGGGGTACTCTGCTATTTTAGATGCTCCTGGCTCCATCTAGTGAAACATGTGAGCAATAACATCAATATCTGACCCATTTGCTTTGTACATCCTGGAGTCCTTAACTCTGCAGAAGGGAGACTAGTGCAACCTCTACTTAAACACTAGCAAGTATCTGAGGCACCAAGAAAAGTCAATAATTTTGATGTGCATTTAACATCATTTGAATAGTGAAGATACAGATCTCACTGAACATATCTATCGTATGTTTATCCTTGAAATATTTATCAACCTCTGGTACAATTTTCTCTTCAAATACATTTTGCATACATATCCCACTGATGTTAATGGAAGGCTAGAATACATATTTGAGATAAAAACCAAACCGGAATGCATGCTGTAACATGGAAATTAGGAAGGAATTATTTTATTTATCTCTTTAGGACTATCATATTGCAATGCTTTCTTTTTTTAAATTAATTTTTATTGGAGTATAGTTGCTTCACAATGTTGTGTTAGTTCCTACTGGACAGCAACGTGAATCAGCTTATGTATACATTTATCTCCTCTTTTTTGGATTTCCTTCCCATTTACGTCACCACAGAGCATCGAGTAAAGTTCCCTGTGCTATACAGTAGGTTCTCATTAGTTATCTATTTTATACATAGTATCAATAGTGTATGTATGTCAGTGCAATGCTTTCATATGGAAGAAAAAGACAGGATGTTTTCTTTTAGAAAACAGACACTTAATATATGTAAATAATATTTCTATTAGAGCATAGGCACGTTAAAAAGGAAGATGAAGTTGGCTTCGAAAGGGTTGAAAAACATAAGGGTCTGAGAAGAGGTGCTGAATGCAAAAATATTTAGTGTTTTGATTTCTAATATCACAAACTCCTTTTCTCAAAGAGCTATTGAAAGACAACATGTACATTTACCTAAGACAAAGATATATAGAAGTATAAAATGCCTTCAGTTCCTTCTTAGGTAAGCTCTATCTGTCATAAACCAGGTTTAACGTATGAGTGACTCGGAGTTGTTGAAACAGCAGGGAATTGTCTGAGCATCAGAGACCCTGCATTTGTTCCATCTCCCCAAATTTGCATGTTGCTGAGGGAAGTGCTAGCTCATTCATCAAGGCATTGATTGATGGTTTATTATTTTAACACAAATACAACGTTTTTTTCTGGTTAAAATTTGATCAGATAGAGACATTATGACAAAAGCTATATTGTAAATTTAGACATTTCCCCCCTCCCCATTTAAGAGGCACCTGTGAGTGGAATAAAATGATTTGTGAATTGGGTAAGGCAATCCATTAGAGACAGAGATTTATAATCCAACTGTTTATCTCAGTCTAAACCATTGCAATAATCATGGTTTATAAAAACAAACAAAAAATAAACAAATTAAACTTCTAAAAAGACCAAAAAAAGGATACATTTGGAAATCAGAATAACTTTTCTATTTGTTTAAGTCAAACTATATTATAACATATGAATTCAGCATCCTATTATAGTTTATGAAATGTTTAATTTAAAGCAATCAGGGCAAATAACTCTTTGGAAAAGTTCTGCCATTTTGTAAATATATCATTTAATAGTAGGTCTAGACCTTACCTCTTAGCAAAATTTCAGAGACCTTAGCAAAGTGTTTCATCATTTTAAAATCTGATGTTTAGGGCTTCCCTGGTGGCGCAGTGGTTGAGAGTCCGCCTGCCAATGCAGGGGACACGGGTTCGTGCCCCGGTCTGGGAAGATCCCACGTGCCGCGAAGCGGCTGGGCCCGTGAGCCATGGCCGCTGAGCCTGCGTGTCCGGAGCCTGTGCTCCGCAACGGGAGAGGCCACAACAGTGAGAGGCCCGCGTACAGCAAGAAAAAAAAAAAAAAATCTGATGTTTATAATTTCTTTACTGGGGAAGATGTTGCATTCCAAAATTGGAAGTGAGTTAAAAAAATAAAAACATTTCAGAATTATCTACTAATCAGTAAAATTTTATTGTAAGGTAAAAATGCTATATAATATTTTATCATGAGAAAAGACTTGAAACAGGAGGGACTGCATCATGATGGAAAGCACAAGAGGATACAGTGGAGAATGTGGAGGATTCAGGATAAATATTCCCTGACTGACAATCCTCTCCATGTTCACATCATTTAAGTACTAAACTGAGTGAATTGGATTTGTGCCCTTTGGTTGGGACCTTTCATAATGCATGGCTGGCTAGAGTCATATTCATATTTATCTTAGAACATTACAGTAATGACAGTATAAATATAATTTGCATTGCAGGCTTAAAAAGTTGATGATCATGAAATATGATAAGGCTTTATGTGATAAACATTTACTCTCACTTTTCTGACAGAGGAATGTCAGACACACAAATACCACTGTAGGATCCACAATCAGGACCAGCTACATAATTTGTGGTGCTCAGTGGCAGTTCCCTGTGCTCAAAAATCATTAAGAATTTCAAGATGGCGACAACAGATTATTAAACCAAGTGCAGAGCCCTTCTGAGGTCTGGACCCCTGTGACTGTATAGGTCATGTGCCCAGACTGCGACTTATCCAGGGAGAAATCAGCCCAAGCATGGTCTGCTGTGGGCGTGAGCCCTTCAAGGTTTAAAACTATGCCATCAACCTTTTGCTTGCAGTGCTTCTTCAGGTCCTGAGGGAAACGCCAGCAACAAGGCAACCTGGAGTCTCTGTAACGATCTGTGCAGCAAATTTTTTTTTTTTTTTTTGTAGGATGTCCCTTTCCTGGTCTTCTGGCTAGCAAGAACCAGCTTCTAGGTTTTTTGTTTGTTTTTTGTATGTTTGTTTCATCTGCGTTATGTGGCATTTCCAGATACCATCTTCTTTCTTTAGCTCTGTGTTTGGGGATAGATGAGGCAAACCCCCAAAACCAGAAAATAAGAAACCCCCAGGAATGCATCACCATATTGTTTGTTGGGGCCTGAGGTATGCATCTGATCTGCCTTCTCCCAGCCTTCCAGAGTTTTATGTTCGTTTTATACATTGTGTCTAGGGGTCTTAGTTGTACTTAGCAGGAGGAATAGGAAGCAGTATGTGTATTTCACCTTCCCGGAAGGGAAAGTCCCTCACTTGCTTCTTAAAAGTCCTTTTTTTTAAAGCAGTAATCAAATTCAATACCATAAAGGAAGGTACTTTGTTGCAAATGGGACTACTTTTCTACACGAAAGTGTCACTACATAGTTCTCATTTTTTTTTATAGAGCAAATGATGACCTCATTGTTACTTTTCACATGTAATCTTTAAAGATGAAAAATAGGAAATTAATCTGCCATGGAAGAAAGTGAGTTTTCACTTATATCTGCTTAAATTATAGGTTTGGGTTTTTTTTTTTTTGGGGGGGGGTGGGACATCAATATAGTTTGGAGTTTAAATCTATGACATACAACCTCTGTGCACAGCAATGAATTGGTTTCCGTCCCCATCAGAGTAAGAACTGCATTATATATAAGACAGGGTTACCCAAGGAATCATGTTTTGATAACATGAAATATGAAGGTTTTGTTTCCCTGCAGCAGTGCAATGGCACGCAGCTCATGAGAAGCTGTCCCTGAGCATTCTAAGAGCTGTGCCCAACATCTGGTAGAACTCAGAAACTTGCCAGGGACAGTTACATGTGCCAAGTAATCTAGAATCAATTATCACCTTGTCAACTAAGTAAAAATGACTTGAATGCCCTAAATTCACTCACTCCCGAGGGTTCTCTGGAACAGTTAGCCAAAACCTCAATTGCATAAAATATAACTACCCCCTCAGGAAGCATAGTACTCACACTCAGTCATATGATCATTTTGACTACATTGAAAATAACAAGCTTTTGCATTATGCAGTGACTTTCAGGTTTTGTTTTATCTTTTGAACTAAAAAAATAATAATTAAATGGCCTTATACCAATTCTTGAAAATGTTGAACATGGGCATAATTTTCCATCTAAATTCTTCAAAATCTATGCACCCATTAAGGTCAGACATTAATGGCTATAGGACAACATATGGCAGTGAACTTATTCTAAAGAGAAGGATTTCTATATAAGAAAGCAAAGAGTAAATGCCAGAAACAATCAAAATATTATCACTATTACTATAAGACAATATTTATTTATAATCTTTTTAACATCTTTATTGGAGTATAATTGCTTTACAATGGTGTGTTAGTTTCTGCTGTATAACGAAGTGAATCAGCTATACATATACATATGTCCCCATATCTCTTCCCTCTTGCATCTCCCTCCCTCCACCCTCCCTACCCCAACCCTCCAGGTGGTCACAAAGCACTGAGCTTATCTCCCTATGCTATGCGGCTGCTTCCCACTAGCTATCTATTTTGCATTTGGTAGTGTATACATGTCTATGCCACTCTCTCACTTGGTCCCAGCTTCCCCTTCCCCCTCCCCGTATCCTCAAGTCCATTCTCTAGTAGGTCTGCGTCTTTATTCCCGTCTTGCCACTAGGTTCTTCATGACCACTTTTTTTTTTTAGATTCCATATATATGTGTTATCATACGATATTTGTTTTTCTCTTTCTAACTTACTTCACTCTGTATGACAGACTCTAGGTCCATCCACCTCACTACAAATAACTCAATTTCGTTTCTTTTTATGGCTGAATAATATTCCATTGTATATATGTGCCACATCTTCTTTATCCATTCATCTGTTGATGGACACTTAGGTTGCTTCCATGTCCTGGCTATTGTAAATAGAGCTGCAATGAACACTGTGGTACATGATTCTTTTTAAATTATGGTTTTCTCAGGGTATATGCCCACTAGCGAGATTGTTGGGTTGTATGCTAGTTCTATTTTTAGTTTTTTAAGGAACCTCCATACTGTTCTCCATAGTGGCTGTATCAATTTACATTCCCACCAACAGTGCAAGAGGGTTCCCTTTTCTCCACACCCTCTCCAGCATTTACTGTTTGTAGATTTTTTTGATGATGGCCATTCTGACGGGTGTGAGATGATATCTCATTGTAGCTTTGATTTGCATTTCTCTAGTGATTAATGATGTTGAGCATTCTTTCATGTGTTTGTTGCATCTGTATATCTTCTTTGGAGAAATGTCTATTTAGGTCTTCTGCCCATTTTTGGATTGGGTTGTTTGATTTTTTGATATTGAGCTGCATGAGCTGCTTTTAAATTTTGGAGATTAATCCTTTGTCAGTTGCTTCATTTGCAAATATTCTCTCCCATTCTGAGGGTTGTCTTTTCATCTTGTTTATAGTTTCCTTTGCTGTGCAAAAGCTTTTAAGTTTCATTAGGTCCCATTTGTTTATTTTTGTTTTTATTTCCATTTCTCTAAGGAGGTGGGTCAAAAAGGATCTTGCTGTGATTTATGCCATAGAGTGTTCCTCCTATGTTTTCCTCTAAGAGTTTGATAGTGTCCAGCCTTACATTTAGGTTTTTAATCCATTTTGAGTTTATTTTTGTGTATGGTGTTAGGGAGTGTTCTAATTTCATTCTTTTACATGTAGCTGTCAAGTTTTCCCAGCACCACTTATTGAAGAGGCTGCCTTTTCTCCACTGTATATTCTTGCATCCTTTATCAAAGATAAGGTGACCATACATGCGTGGGTTTATCTCTGGGCTTTCTATCCTGTTCCATTGATCTATATTTCTGTTTTTTGCCAGTACCATACTGTCTTGATTACTGTAGCTTTGTAGTATAGTCTGAAGTCAGGGAGCCTGATTCCTCCAGCTTCAGTTTTCTTTCTCAAGATTGCTTTGGCTATTCGGGGTCTTTTGTGTTTCCATACAAATTTTGAAATTTGTTGTTCTAGTTCTGTAAAAAATGCCAGTGGTAGTTTGATAGGGATTGCATTGAATCTGTAGATTGCTTTGGGTAGTAGAGTCATTTTCACAGTGTTTATTCTTCCAATCCAAGAACACGGTATATCTCTCCATCTATTTGTTTCATCTTTAATTTTTCATCAGTGTCTTATAATTTTCTGCATATAGGTCTTTTGTCTCCTTAAGTAGGTTTATTCCTAGATATTTTATTCTTTTTGTGCTGCATTGGTAAATGGGAGTGTTTTCTTGATTTCACTTTCATATTTTTCATCATTAGTACATAGGAATGCAAGAGATTTCTGTGCATTAAATTTCTATCCTGCTACTTTACCAAATTCATTGATTAGCTCTAGTAGTTTTCTGGTAGCATCTTTAGGATTCTCTATGTATAGTATCATGCATGTCACCTGCAAACAGTGACAGCTTTACTTCTTCTGTTCTGATCTGTATTCCTTTCTTCTCTGATTGCTGTGGCTAAAACTTCCAGAACTATGTTGAGTAATAGTGGTGAGACTGGGCAACCTTGTCTTGTTCCTGATCTTAGGTTTCACTTTTTCACCATTGAGGATGATGTTGACTGTGGGTTTGTCATATATGGCCTTTATTATGTTGAGGTAGGTTCCCTCTATGCCTACATTATGGAGGGTTTTTATCATAAATGGGTGTTGAATTTTGTCGAAAGCTTTCTCTGCATCTATTGAGATGATCATATGGTTTTTCTCCTTCAATTTGTTAATATGGTGTATCACATTGATTGATTTGTGTATCTTGAAGAATCCTTGCATTCCTGGGATAAACCCCACTTGATCATGATGTATGATCCTTTTAATGTGTTGTTGGATTCTGTTTGCTAGTATTTTGTTGAGGATTTTTGCATCTATGTTCATCAGTGATATTGGCCTGTAGTTTCCTTTCTTTGTGACATCTTTGTCTGGCTTTGGTATCAGGGTGATGGTGGCCTCGTAGAATGAATTTGGGAGTGTTCCTCCCTCTGCTATATTATGTAAGAGTTTGAGAAGGATAGGTGTTAGCTCTTCTCTAAATGTATGATAGAATTCGCCTGTGAAGCCATCTGGTCCTGGGCTTTTGTTTGTTGGAAGATTTTTAATCACAGTTTCAATTTCAGTGCTTGTGATTGGTCTGTTCATATTTTCTATTTCTTCCTGGTTCAGTGTCAGAAGGTTGTGCTTTTCTAAGAATTTGTCCATTTCTTCCAGGTTGTCCATTTTATTGGCATACAGTTGCTTGTAGTAATCTCTCATGATCCTTTGTATTTCTGCACTGTCAGTTGTTACTTCTTTTTCCTTTCTAATTCTATTGATTTGAGTCTTCTCCCTTTTTTTCTTGATGAGCCTGGCTAATGGTTTATCAATTTTGTTTATCTTCTCAAATAACCAGCTTTTAGGGCTTCCCTGTGGCGCAGTGGTTGAGAGTCCACCTGCCGATGCAGGGGACACGGGTTCATGCCCCAGTTTGGGAAGATCCCACATGCTGCAGAGCGGCTAGGCCCGTGAGCCATGGCCACTGAGCCTGCATGTCCGGAGCCTGTGCTCCGCAACGGGAGAGGCCACAACAGTGAGAGGCCTGCGTACAGCCAAAAAAGAAAAAAAAAAAAAAAAAAAAAA
>RJWK010009732.1:0-18553 GCA_004363435.1 Platanista minor | reverse complement strand
TCCTGAGGTAGGGCTGTGTTGCTATAAACTTCCCTCTTAGAACTGCTTTTGCTGCATTCCATAGGTTTTGGGCGGTCGTGTTTTCATTGTCATTTGTTTCTAGGTATTTTGTGATTTCCTTTTGATGTCTTCAGTGATCTCTTGGTTATTAAGTAGTGCATTGTTTAGCCTCCATGTGTCTGTATTTTTTACAGATTTTTTCCTGTAATTGATATCTAGTCTCATAGCGTTGCAGTCAGAAAAGGTAATTGATACGATTTCAATTTTCTTAAATTTACCAAGGCGTGATTTGTGACCCAAGATATGATCTATCCTGGAGAATGTTCCATGAGCACTTGAGAAAAATGTGTATTCTGTTGTTTGTGGATGGAATGTCCTATAAATATCAATTAAATCTATCTGGTCTATTGAGTCATTTAAAGCTTGTGTTTGGATGATCTGTCCATTGGTGTAAGTGAGGTGTTAAAGTCCCCCACTATTATTGTGTTACTGTTGATTTCCTCTTTTATAGCTGTTAGCAGTTGCCTTATGTATTAAGGTGCTCCTATGTTGGGTGCATATATATTTATAATTGTTATAGCTTCAACTTGGATTGATCCCTTGATCATCATGTAGTGTCCTTCTGTGTCTCTTGTAATCACCTTTGTTTTAAAGTTTATTTTGTCTGATATGAGAATTGCTACTCCAGCTTACTTTTTATTTTCATTTGCATGGAACACCTTTTTCCATCCCCTCACTTTCAGTCTGTATGTGTCCTTAGGTCTGAAGTGGGTCTCTTGTAGACAGCATATATATAGGTCTTGTTTTTGTATCCATTCAGTCAGTCTACGTCTTTTGGTTGGAGCATTTAATCTATTTACACATTTAAGGTAATTATCAATATGTATGTTCCTATTACCATTTTTTTAATTGTTTTGGGTTTGTTTTTGTAGGTCTTTTCCTTCTCTTGTGTTTCCTGCCTAGAGAAGTTCCTTTAGCATTTGTTGTAAAGCTGGTTTGCTTGCCTGCAAAGGTTTTAATTTCCCCATCAAATCTGAATGAAATTCCTTGCTGGGTAGAGTAATCTTGGTTGTAGGCTATTCCCCTTCATCACTTTAAATATGTCCTGCCACTCCCTTCTGGTTTGCAGAGTTTCTGCTGAAAGATCAGCTGTCAACCTTATGGGGATTCCTTATATGTTATTTGTTGCTTTTCCCTTGCTGCTTTTAATATTTTTTCTTTGTATTTAATTTTTGATAGTCTGATTAATATCCGTCTTGGTGTGTTTCTCCTTGGATTTATCCTGTATGGGACTCTCTGTGCTTCCTAGATTTGATTAATTATTTCCTTTCCCATATTAGGGAAGTTGTCAACTATAACCACTTCAAATATTTACTCAGTCCCTTTCTTTTTCTCTTCTTCTTCTGGGATCCCTATAATTCAAATGTTGGTGCATTTAATGTTGTCCCAGAGGTCTCTGAGACTGTCCTCAATTCTTTTCATTATTTTTTCTTTATTCTGCTCTGCAGTAGTTATTTCCACTATTTTATCTTCCAGGTCACTTATCCGTTCTTCTGCCTCAGTTATTCTGTTACTGATTCCTTCTAGAGAATTTTTAATTTCATTTATTGTGTTGTTCATCACTGCTTGTTTGCTCTTTAGTACTTCTAGGTCCTTCTGAAACGTTTCTTGTATTTTCTCCATTCTATTTCCAAGATTTTGGATCTTTACTATCATTATTCTGAATTCTTTTTCAGGTAGACTGCCTATTTCCTCTTCATTTGTTAGGTCTGGTGGGTTTTTACCTTTTTCCTTCATCTGCTGTGAGTTTCTTTGTCTTCTCATTTTGCTTAACTTACTGTGTTTGGGGTCTCCTTTTCACAGGCTGCAGGTTCATAGTTCCTGTTGTTTTTGGTGTCTGCCCCCAGTGGCTAAGGTTGGTTCAGTGTGTTGTGTAGGCTTCCTGGTGGAGGGGACTAGTGCCTATGTGCCGGTGGATAAGGCTGGATCTTGTCTTTCTGGTGGGCAGGTCCACGTCTGGTGGTGTGTTTGGGGTGCCTGTGGCCTTATTATGATTTTAGGCAGCCTCTCTGCTAATGGGTGGGGGCTGTGTTCCTGTCTTGCTAGCACCGTAGCTTGCTGCTCGTTGAGTGGAGCTGGGTCTTGTTGCTGAGATGGAGATCTCTGGGAGATTTTCACCATTTGATATTACGTGGAGCTGGGAGGTCTCTTGTGGACCAATGTCCTGATCTTGGCTCTCCCACCTCAGAAGCACAGCCCTGATGTCTGGTTGGAGCACCAAGAGCCTGTCATCCACATGGCTCAGAATAAAAGGGAGAAAAGAAAGAAAGAAAGGAAGAAGAAGGTAAGATAAAATAAAATAAAAGTTATTAAAATAAAAAATAATTATTAAAAAAATTTTTTTTAAGTAATAGAAAAAAAAGAAGGGAGAAGAGAGCAACCAAAACAAAAAATAAATCCACCAATGATAACAAGCGCTACAAACTATACTAAAACAAACAAACAAACAAAAAATACAGCCAGACAGAACCCTAGGACAAATGGTAAAAGCAAAGCTATGCAGACAAAATCACACACAGAAGCATACACATACACACTCATAAAAAGAGGAAAAGGGGAAAAAATAAATAAATCTTGCTCTCAAAGTCCCCCTCCTAAATTTTGGATGATTCGTTGTCCATTCATGTATTCCACAGATGCAGGGTACATCAAGTGATTGTGGGGATTTACTCCGCTGCTCCTGAGGCTGCTGGGAGAGACTTCCCTTTCTCTTCTTTGTTCGCACAGCTCCCAGGGTTCAGCTTTGGATTTGGCCCCGCCTCTACGTGTAGGTCGCTGGAGGGCATCTGTTCCTGCCAAGACAGGACGGGGTTAAAGGAGCAGCTGATTCAGGGGCTCTGGCTCACTCAGGCCGGGGGCAGGGAGGGGCACGGAGTGCGGGGTGAGCCTGCGGCGGCAGAGGCCAACGGGACGTTGCACCAGCCTGAGGCGCACCGTGCGTTCTCCCGGGGAAGTTGTCCCTGGATTCCAGGACCCTGGCGTTGGCGGGCTGCACAGGCTCCGGGAGGGGAGGTGTGGAGAGTGACCTGTACTCGCACACAGGCTTCTTGGTGGCGGCAGCAGCAGCCTTAGCATCTCAGGCCGGTCTCTGGAGTCCGCGCTGTTAGCTGCAGCTCGCACCGGTCTCTGGAGCTCCTTTAAGCGGCGCTCTTAATCCCGTCTCCTCGCGCACCAGGAAACAAAGAGGCAAGAAAAAGTCTCTTGCCTCTTCAACAGCTCCAGACTTTTTCCCGGACTCCCTCCCGGCTAGCCGTGGTGCACTAACCCGCTTCAGGCTGTGTTCACGCCCCCAACCCCAGTGCTCTCCCTGCAATCAGACTGAGCCTCAGCTCCCAGCCCGGCCCACCCTGGCGGGGGAGCAGACAAGCCTCTCGGGCTGGTGAGTGCCGGTCGGCGCCGATCCACTGTGCAGGAATGTCTCCGCTTTGCCCACCGCACCCCTGTTGCCGTTCCCTCTCCGCGACTCCGAAGCTTCCCCCTCTGCCACCCGCAGTCTCCGCCCATGAAGGGGCTTCTAGTGTGTGGAAACCTTTCCTCCTTCACAGCTCCCTCCCACTGGTGCAGGTCCCGTCCCTATCCCTCTGTCTCTTCTTTTTTTCTTTGGCCCTACCCAGGTACTTGGGGAGTTTCTTGCCTATTGGGAGGTCTGAGGTCTTCTGCCAGCGTTCAGTAGGTTTTCTGCAGGAGTTGTTCCACGTGTAGATGTATTTCTGATGTATTTGTGGGGAGGAAGGTGATCTCCATGTCTTACTCTTACTATTGAAGCCCCTCCTCTATAATCAATTACTTTTTAAATTATGGGACCATCTACTAAGTTTATTAAAATGAAGGCAAAAGGAAGGAAGGAAGAAGATATGTAAGAAAATGATGTAAAAAACTCATTGGCTCTCTAAGTGTAGCCCCTGAATCAGCAGCAGCAGCATCACCCAGGAGCTAATTAGAAATGCTAATTCTCTACACCTTCCCCCCTACCCAGAGCTACTGATTCAGACTCTGAGGTGGAACCTAGCAATTCGTGTTTTAACAAACCCTCCAGGTGATTTTACGTATATGTACATTCATTGACAGCAATATTTCTTGTCAGGTGAGGAAGAATTTGAAATAGTTTTCCAACATGTTCTTACGATTTGCTCCTCTTCATTATTTGGATTACCAAATAATCCAAGAGTGTATTCATTACTTTTCTTGTAAATGTATCTCTTTATCTTAATGAATTATTGCTTTTGGTATAATTTATTTTTGGTTACAATTCACTTTCCAATCTCTTGATTTCACTACTCATCTTTATGGACTTTGCTTTATTTTTTATTAATCTAAAATTTTCTCATTTATTTAATGAATAAATTTAGAGATGTGTAAGGAAGTTACCCCTGATATGAGAAAACTGGGAATCTGTCCTTTATAACTTGTTCTACTAAAAGATCCCAAAACTCATTTTCAAACTGCAGTAGAAACGGTCTCTTTCCAAGTCAACCTCTGCTTATCTAAACCTGAAAAATGCCACTTCAGCATCTTGAGCAGGAAGGGAGTACGGTAGAGAGGAGGTCAGAGTGAAAAGAGATGGTTCTATCAAACTTCAGTTGAAAGTCAAGTATTTTACTTTGGCAAATTTTACATCTAACCATGGGACAACATTGCTAGACTCATCTTCCCTCAGCATGGGGAGCCTTTACGGAAAGAAGTGAATCAGTGAGGCTGAGGGTGTTCCAGAGCTAAGGAAGGTAGCTCCTAAGTGTCACCCTCCAGCCAGTCTTATCTAGAGGAACTTCTTAGTAATGTTTTCTCTGGCAGCAGGAATCTTGCTGAATAATCTATTTTATATGTTAAATGTATTACAAGATACTCAACCAAACAACAATAAAATTAAATTTAGGTATATTCTGTTGATCCAGAAAATTCAACTTGATGAGTTGAATGGCAGGACACAAGTGTATAATTTTCATCTAGGAAAACATCCCATTGTATTTTCGACAGTGCTTTTATTTTTTAATGTGGGACAGAAAATCTGAAGTACTAAAGAATTAGAAAACAAATACATTTCATAAATCAGAAAAAAATGTCAAGATGGAAAATATGGAATAAAGACTGTCATTTCAATAATATGTCTTGTATTTTTCTCTGTTTACAGCTTATAGAATCATCAACTCTTAAAATTCATTGGAGAGCAGGACATTTTGAACAGAGTTCAGATCTCTAGGTGGTGCTCAGAGCTAAGAGGAGGACAAGAAGCCAGGAAGATTTGCTAAATACTCTCCCAGGGGAGCCATTGGACCAAGTGTGGCCGAGTGAAGAGCTCCATTATCCAGGGTCAGATATCTAGGTCACCTGGGCATGAGGGAATCTTGTTAAGTCCCTGTCATGCATCTGAGTCACAAAACCAAAGGGTATATGGAGAAGATGAGGGAGCCTGAGTTGTTCTTTACCTGCAAGGAAGGAAAGGAGAAAGGAGATGCCAGTACCTTCTCTTGGAAGACTATGCCTAGCCTAATGCATGATTTCCACCTTCAGTCAAGAAAGCAGATTAGGGATTCCCTTGTGGCGCAGTGGTTGAGAGTCTGCCTGCCGATGCAGGGGACGAGGGTTCGTGCCCTGGCCTGGGAAGATCCCACATGCCGCAGAGCGGCTGGGCCTGGGAGCCATGGCCGCTGAGCCTGCGTGTCCAGAGCCTGTGCTCCGCAACGGGAGAGGCCAAAACAGTGAGAGGCCCGCGTACCACCGGAAAAAAAAAAAAAAAAAAAAACAGAAAGCAGATTATTTGTTCATATGGTCTTCACTGAGAGATTTCATGGCATCCTTTTGGAATGGAGGAAGAATCGAGGCAACTGACATTTTAATGCACAAAACCTATATTGGTAACTGGAAGATGTAAGTGTTTTTTTTTGTTGTTGTTGTTGTTTTAACCGATCCATCAACCAACCACTCAACACACGTTGATTGAGCAACTACTATGTGCCATGCACTACGCTAAGTTCTGGGGATAAAAGAGACCTGCTCCTTAAGAAACTTAGAGTCTAGTAGAGAAAGTCTGTATGTAAACAAATAAGTGTTATAACAGGTCAGAGGTGATCAGACAGTTGTCTGTACGACGGACTATGGGAACACAAAGGAGTAATCAAATCTATTTATGTGTGTGTGTGTGTGTGTGTGTGTGTGTGTGTGTGAGAGAGAGACAGAGACAGAGACAGAGATAGAGGGAGAGAAAAGTAGAATTTAGTCATTTAAAATACGACCTTAAATTCTTTGATATTCCTCCCTTTGAGCGATGGGGTCTGTGCTCTCTCCCCTTGAATCTGGGCAAGTCTGTGCCTGTTTTGACCAACAGAGTATGGTGGACATGAAGCTATGTGACTTCTGAGGCTGGTTTTAAAAAGCCAGAAAGCCACCTCCTATTTCTTTTGTCGTGTTTCCAGACACTCCTTTTTGTTACACTTCCTCTCAGAATCTAACTGCCATGCAGGGAGAAGCCTAAACCACTTGGAGAGGCCACGTGCAGGCTTTCTGGTTTCCACCGAACCCAGCCTCAGGCTCATGCAGCCCAATTCCCAGATGTGCGAGTGAAGAAGGCTTCAGATGGTCCAGACTGAACCACTTGTGTCTCTCTTAGTGGAGGCCTCAGTCTTCATGGAATAGATACAAGCCATCTGCACTGTGCCCTGTCAAAACACTCTGTAATATATGTCAACATGGATGAACCTTGGGGACCTTATGCTAAGGGAAATACACCAGGCACCAAAGGACAAACATGATTCCACTTATATGAGGCATCTAATATAGTCAAATTCATAGAATCAAAAAGTGGAATCATGGTTGTTAAGGACTATGGGGAGGAGAAATTTGGGAGTTATTAATCAACAGAAACAAAGTTTCAGTAAAGCAAGATAAATAAGCTTCAGAGACCTGCTGTACAACATTGCATCTATAGTCAACAATAATGTATCTCACACTTAAAATTTTTTTAAAAGGGTAGAGTTCCCATTAAAAGTTCTTACCACAATAAAATAAAATTTGTTAAGAAAAATAAGGTATATTAAAAAAAAGAAAGTTCTGACTCATAAAATCCATGAACATAAAATTGTAGTTGTTTCATGCCACTAAGTTTGTGGTGGTTTGTTAGGCAGCAGTATACAATCAGAACAGGAGAATTTCAGGCAAGTCTTTAGAGTATGTATAGAACTTATAACACTTGAACGAAACATAATTACCACTAAGAACACAGGCTTTGGTGTTAGAGCTGAATAAAAATCTCAATTCTACAATGAACTAGATGTGCCCTTTAGATAACCTCTAATGGGTTTGTTGTAGGTATTATGAGAGATAATGACTGAAAGTGCTTCTTACATTGTCAGCATAAAGTAAGCTGGAGAAATGGAGTCTGAGCAGTTGTTCTGCAGAGTGTGTAGAAGTGGTCTGAATGCTCTTGCTACAGTGGTTTAGTCATTTATTATGTAGGATATAATAGTATTTATTTATAATATCATAATTTGTAATATATGTATAATATAATAAATATAATATTACATTTTGGGTTAGTCTCTTTTATTTGGCAATGAACCATTTTGATAGCAATGAGCTAAAAAAAAAATTGAAGATGTTTACCATCCTACCATGGAAGCTATAGTGATATCACTGAAAAATATGCTTAAGATGCATTAGCATTTGCTTCAGAAATGTGAAGTGTGTAGTTATTTTAGGAAGATTAGGAACAACTTTTCATTAAAATCAAATGAGTCTTTGAATTAATTTCACTCATTTCTGATTTCCATTTTTTTTAAAAAAAAAGCATGTAGAAAAAGTGAAGCAATAGCAATTAATGTGTTGGTCCCATCAGAACTTTTCAAACACTTAAACAAAGCCAGTTTTGTATCAGTGACATCAGCTGCTTCAAACAGAAAGTTAGGTAAATTAATACTAATGGCTCAATTTTTTAATTAAACTCACAGAACCAATGTAGTGCTTTCGGAATTTCATTTAGTTGAAAGTGAAATATCTATCGTGAATGATACCAAAAATTAAATCAAAAGTTCAACATTTAAGAATAAATTAAATGTTTTGACATGATAATATAAAGAGAATATTTGTGGAGGACAGGGTTATAGTAAAAACAATGCTATCATTAAATTAAGAAATTTATGGAGCAGAACTACTTGGAATTAATTGCCATGCACACTCAACTGATAGTTGTGTCTAAATAAGCATCTATATTGTATTAATCAAAACCTATAGTTGCTGAACTTTACCCATATTTTTATATACACACAATTGAGGAACTGAAGAACAGACTTTTTGCAACTAAGTTAATACTGAATGAAAGAAAAAATGTTACCATAGCATAGCAGTACATGCTTTCTTCTTTGCTGCCCATCATCAGCTAGATTTTTAAAATGTTGACCTTTGATAATTGACCTAATAAATCTCCTTTAGTATTTTATAATGGTATTGAACTTGAAAAAAAATAAGTTTTCAATTTTTTTCTTTTGCATTTTGGTTAAAACAATTGGAAATGTTTAATCAAATTATTTGATAAATGGGGTGCTGCAAATTCCATTTCCTTCCCCGATTCTCAGGCCTGTCTTTTCAGCTAAGCAATCTGCCAGCCTCTGGTTTGTATTCCCTTTCCCTGGAAACTCCTTGTGGGTAATTAGCTGGGGTAATCATGGGCTTACCTACCTCATTTGTTCCCCTTCTCTCAGGGATCCCTCTCCTAACTGCCTGTTGTCCAGAGTCTGAAATCTTTTGTTTCACATATTTTGATCATTTTAAAATTGCCTAAGGTGAGAGAGTAAATTTAGTTGCCATTACTTGTTGAGGCTGGAAGCAGAAGTCCCTGAAAATGGTTTGTGAATAGAATCATCACCTATGTCCACCAATATAATGAGTGATCAGTCAGTAACTAAATACTGCAAATATTATATTTATTATTTCTCTGTCTTCTTTTAGTCATCATCCCAGTTTGGATGAAAAGTTATCCAGTAACTCTCATTCTAGTATTGTAATAATATTTGTTAATTATCAATACTAAAATCATTCATAAAATTTTGGAGAGTATATTTTAATTTAAACAAAATTAGAAAGTGTGACAACACCTTAATTTCTTTCATATGCATTAATTAATGAACCCACTGATCAAACTTTGAAACAGCACTGTATAGTCTTCTCTTACTAAGTAAAGCTTTCAGGGTGTCTGGAGAAGCTGGGAGCAAGTCCCATTTGCCCTCCCCCTGCAGGGCTGTACCAAGCTGCACTTTTCCTCTCCCATTAGGAATGACCAATATTTGCATTTAATACCTCAGAATCAGCAGACCAAACAGAGTCTAGGCTGGGCTTCTTATATTATGCTGATTCCATAGGCATCTTTTTTCTGTGTAACCAATGGCAGAGCCTTCTTGGGGTCTCAACAAGAATAGGCACAAATAAACCATTAATTTTGCTTTTTTACCAAAAAGCAATGTTGATAAGTTGGTAAAAACTTGCTTCAGACCCATGACTACAAAACAACACTATTAATCAGTACATTGTGTGCCTTGACTGGGGGTCCATGCGGTGCAGGTACTTGAGTAAAACAGCTCAGCTGAACCTTGGGGAAACCTACCTATCATAGTGGATGGCTTTCTGAAGATGCCAAGTAACCTCAACACTGCTCACCTGCTCCCCCGTCTTCAACTTCACTCCATCAAGCAAAGCAGAAACTGCCAAGGTGTTTGAATGGGGATGGCAGCAGGCAGTGGCAGATGCTGTCAGGATATCTATAGTAGTGGTGTGTTAGCATAGTGAATCTGACTAGAGTGGTCAGCCTACAGTCAGCATGTGTCTGTGGTTCAAGTCTTGCCAGTATATTATCATTATGTTTGCTGTCTACAGCCTCTTCTGCTTTTTCTCAGCTTCCACCTTCTTCAGATATAAAAATACCTAGGCATGTATCTTTCTGAATTAGAGTTTTGAATTAGAGACGAAAATTCTATTTTGAAAAGATACGTGCACTCCAATGTTCATAGCAGCACTATTTACAATAGCCAAGACATGGAAGTAATGTCAGTGCCCATCAGCAGATGAATGGATAAAGAAGATTTTATATATATATATTAATATATATATTAGATATATATATCTAATATATATATATATATATATACACATATCACAATGAAATGTTACTCAGCCATAAAAAAGAATGAAATATTGCCATTTGCAGCAACATGGATGGACCTAGAGATTATCAAACTAAGTGAAGTAAGTCAGACAGAGAAAGACAAATATATGATCTCACTTATATGTGGAATCTAATATTATATGATCTCACTGATATGTGGAATCTAAAAAATAATACAAATGAACTTATTTACAAAACAGAAACAGATTCACAGACATAGAAAACAAACTTAAGTTACCAAAAGGGAAAGGGGGGAGGGATAAATTAGGAGCTTGAGATTAACAGATACACACTACTATACGTAAAGTAGATAAACAACAAGGATTTACTGTATAGCGTAAGGAACTATATTCAATAACTGGTAATAACCTATAATGGAAAAGAGCCTGAAAAAAGGATATATATATATACACACACATATATATCCAAATCACTTTGCTGTACACCTGAAACTAACACAATATTGTAAATCTACTATACTTCAAAAAAAAAAATACTTAAGGATTTCCCTGGTGGTGCAGTGGTTAAGAATCTGCCTGCCAATGCAGGGGACACAGGTTCAATCCCTGGTCTGGGAAGATCCTGCATACCACAGAGCAACTGGGCCCGTGAGCTGCAACTGCTGAGCCTGTGCTCTAGAGCCCATGAGCTACAACTACTGAGCCTGAGCAACACAACTAATGAGCCCACATGCCGCAACTACTGAAGCCTGCATGCTCTAGGGCCCGTGTGCCGCAACTACTGAGCCTGCGTGCTGCAACTACTGAAGCCCACACACCTAGAGACTGTGCTCCACAACAAGAGAAGCCACCGCAATGAGAAGCCCCTGCACCACAATGAAGAGTAGTCCCCGCTCGCTGCAACTAGAGAAAGCCCATGTGCGGCAGCAAAGACCCAACGCAGCCAAAAAGAAAAACCACTTAAGTATGTTTTCCCAAGGCTAAGCAGGGTGTTGTTGCTGTTGTTTTTAACTTGATACTTGTGTATTTATCGGAGGAATTTTTAAATAAAAACTGCCTAGCACAACCTTAGGGAAACCATGTTCTGTTCAATCTTGGAAAAACGTATCTACTCCTTTTACAGTTAATGTTTCTTGTAGGTACTTTTATTACCCCATGTTAAGAGGGTAAAAGGCTAATTAGAGAAGTTAAGTAATACACAACTAGTAAGAAGCAGATCTAAGGGCTTCCCTGGTGGCTCAGTGGTTGAGAATCTGCCTGCTAATGCAGGGGACACGGGTTCGAGCCCTGGTCTGGGAGGATCCCACATGCCGTGGAGCAACTAGGCCCGTGAGCCACAATTACTGAGCCTGTGCTCCGCAACAAGAAAGGCCGCGATAGTGAGAGGCCCGTGCACCGCGATGAAGAGTGGCCCCCGCTTGCCACAACTAGAG
The DNA here is from genome assembly GCA_004363435.1 of Platanista minor. Classification (NCBI taxonomy): domain Eukaryota; kingdom Metazoa; phylum Chordata; class Mammalia; order Artiodactyla; family Platanistidae; genus Platanista; species Platanista minor. The sequence continues at coordinate 6,953 of RJWK010009732.1, read as the reverse complement.
AAAGCCCTCGCACAGAAACGAAGACCCAACACAGCAAAAATAAATTAATTAATTAATAAAAAAACTCCTACCCCCAACATCTTCTTTAAAAAAAAAAAAAAAAAAGAAGCAGATCTAAGATTTGAACTTTGGCAGCTGTGTGATTTCTGAGCATGAGATATTTTTCCATTTATATGGTGTCTGGCGGAAGACATACTTACCAGAGGAAGCAACATGAAAAATATGGAACTGCAGAGGGATTTCCAGGCTCTCCAGATATTTCTTCACGACTGGAGCTTAAGATGTGTATAGAAACATGGGATGGGGAACCTGAAAGGATTAGAGGGGAAATGTGAATATGGAGGGCCTCATAATTGGTTCTTTAGGCAAAGAGCCGTCATTGAGAGTCTTTCAAAATAAGTAACACACTCAGATATGAATTTTCCGAAAAATTTTCTCCCCTGAACTCTCTAGTAGCTCAGTGGAGGATCATTTCAAAGATATAAACTGAACAGAAGAATTTTTCAATTATACAAGGGATGATGAACATAAACTAAGCCATTAGCAGTGGATACAGAGAACTTGGGGAAATTTGAGAGATGTTGAGTGAAAATGCATGAGACTTGGTGCTGATTGACTCTGGTGGGAGTGGGATGAGGAAAAGGGAGAAACCAAGGATGTCTCCAAAGTTTTCTGCTTGGGTAGCTTGGGGGTTGGGTGGTTGTATGATGTGATGGTGATTTCCTTGATTGGGAATATAGAGAAGGGGCAGGTGTAGGAGAAGAAACATGAGGTTGAAATGTCTTGTATGTATTGGAGGTGACTGTGGGACAGGAGGTGGAAATCTCCAGGAGGCATTTGGATATATGACCCTGAATCTCAGTGAAGTCTACCTTAGAGATGTAGATGTGCACCTGGACTCCACCAGAGACCAACGAAATCAGGTTCTGGGGATGGCTCCATGTGTTTCCCACTGCATCAGTCTGACACTGGACAACTTTGGAGATATACTAAGGAACATCGAAATAAGAGAGAAGAGGTAGCATACAGCAATACTTTTTTACAATGGAGAGGGAAGGTTAATGATTTGAGGCTATACAAGAACTAATCAAATTATAATATTTTCAGGATAAAATAAAATATTTGCCTTACTGTTCCTCTACTAAGAACTCTTTTTACATGTGGTTTGTTACTGTAGCACTTTTTACAAAGAAACTACACTTGAACAGTTCCAAACTGTACATACTGTATGAAGCTTCTCCTCTCAATGAGTTTCTTATTTCTATGTGGAATTTCATATCTTGCAGTGTGCTGTAAGTAAAGATTAAATTTCACCCTTTTCTTCAAAAAAAAAAAAAATTTCAGGATACAATAAAATATTCTATCATAATTCAGTATTTAATTTTGTCCATGTTTCTTTTCTCTTATATCCTACTAGAGAAGCATGTTCAAGTGATTAATACTTATTTTGGGAATATTTTGCTAGAGACAATGTGATCTCCCAAAGAAAATAACCTCCTTTATTCTATAGCAAGTATTCAAATCTCCCATACAAGCAGTCCCTACTATTGGCAGAGTTGAAAAATGATGTGATTGGTGTCAAGAGATTTGGCTCTGCTGCTTCTTGTTTTGGTCGTGTTACTTGACTGCTTTGGAGTTCAATATGATAAATGTATTGAGTAGCTACTACGTACATGACACTTTCCCAGCAGTGTAGGGAATCCTGAGATATATGCAATTCTAGCTACTTCTTCTAGAGACGTAAATAACTTGGGCACAATAATATGACAAACATGGTTGGATAAATTAAAAAAAAAAAAAAAAAACGGAGTTGCCGAGTGTTATTCAATTTCAAACAAGAGAGAAAAACTACTCTATGGGTGAGATCAGGAGAAAAAGATGGCAAGGGAAGGGAACATTTATTGAGTACATACTATGTACTATGTTTCCTTCTGAATAATATGCTAGAATTTTAGAACATTCCATCTTCAAATGGCCTAACTGCAAGTTTCCCTCCCTACTCCACTCCTGTGAATAACGTCCTCTAATCAAACCACCCTCCTTATCAAGAGGACCAGGTGCCCTTCCTACTTGTCTCTGAGAAGGGATTTCAGTTCCCTGCCAGCCCACAGAAGTACTCAAACAAGCCAATCACATCTTCCCATCAGAACCAAGGGGCACCTCACTGTCTTGATGCCACAGAGCCTTCCTCCTGCAGCCCCTGCTGGTTCACTCTCTTCCTGAATGCAACCCTGGCCCTGCATGGCCTGTGATGTTCTGCTCCCCCAGGCTACGAGTATACATGACAAATAAACTGCTGTTGACCTCATCTGTCCAGCGCTGGGTGTCTTACATTCAACCACCCATCACCGTTGGGTGGGAGTCCCTGCCTCACCAGCAGGGTGATTAGGAGGTAATTAAAAAGACCATCAGGGCTTCCCTTGTGGTGCAGTGGTTAAGAATCCACCTGCCAATGCAGGGGACACGGGTTCGAGCCCTGGTCCAGGAAGATCCCACATGACTCAGAGCAGCTAAGCCCCTGTGCCACAGCTACTGAGCCCGCGCACCTAGAGCCCGTGCTCTGCAACAAGAGAAGCCACCACAGTGAGAAGCCCACGCACCGCAATGAAGAGTAGCCCCCGCTCGCCACAACTAGAGAAAGCCCGCATGCAGCAACGAGGACCCAACACAGCCAAAAAAATAAATAAATAAAATAAAAATAAAAAAAAAAGACCATCAGTAATTAAAAATAATAGATACTCTGACATAAACTTGATAATTGGCAATTGCTTAAAAATTCTTTAGGATTTCCCTAATTAAAAAATAAAACCAAACACAAACAAAAAACAAAGGATGAACTCTTTATATATGCAAGAAATTCCATAATCTTGGTCTGCGCCTACATTTCCAATATTATTTTCCACAACTGGAGTCTACTCCCCATCCATTCTAAACCATTTACAGTTGACCCTTGAACAACGTGGGGGTTAGGTGTGAGCTGTGAGCAGTGGAAAATCCACATATAACTTTTGACTCCCCCAAAACTTAACTACTAATAGCCTCCTGTTGACTGGAAGCCTTACTGATAACATGAACAGTCTATTAACACATATTTTGTATGTATATGTATTATACACTGTATTCTTACAATAAAGTAAGTGAGAGAGAAGAAAATATTAAGAAAGTCATAAGGAAGAGAAAATACATTTACGATACTGAACTGTATTTATCAATACTGTCCGTTTATGTCATCTGTTTACAAGACGAATTGTCTGTCAGTACCTACGCCAATATTGTCATATATGATACAAAACACTGTAGATTTTATATGTATTACTAACACTAGACATCAAAAATGAAAAATGTGAAAAAGAAATTCATATTTCGTTGCAGGTATAACAATTCATGCATTGATAACGAAAAAGCAGCAGTATGATTGCTTTATGGTAGCCTAGCATAATCGATATGATTGCCTCAGGGTAGCCTAGCCTATACACTAACAAATGAATTTTTATAAAATTTTCATGGCATACAGTATTGCAGTCATATTGATAATACAGTATTGGCAGCATTGTTACATTTTTTTTAAAAAACCAGTTACCTGTGATGATAGGCTGATACACAGTTTCTCCAAATACGAGTGAGGCATACTGTGTGGTAATGTAATTCTTTGAAAGTAAAATTACAAAACAGTAAGAAAACTAACACGTTATTAATTTTATATGAAATATCACTCACTTAGGCCTATGTAAAAATAGACCCGTATCTACAGATATTTATTGTATTCATGACATATTTTTTCTTACTTTTTTTGATATTTCCAGGCTACAAGTTTCATCTGTGAGGTTTTTCAAATTGTCTCAGATCTCCAAAAACTTTTTCCAATATATTCACTGAAAAAAAGTCACATGTAAGTGGACCTGTGCAGTTCAAACAGGTGTTGTTCAAGGGTCAATTTTGGGCTTCCCTGGTGGCACAGTGGTTAAGAATCCACCTGCCAATGCAGGGGACACGGGTTTGATCCCTGGTCCAGGAAGATCCCACATGCCGTGGAGCAACTGGGCCCCTGCGCCACAACTGCTGAGCCTGCACTCTAGGGCCCGCAAGCCACAACTATTGAGGCCCGCACACGCACCTAGAGCCTGTGCTCTGCAACAAGAGAAGCCACTGCAATGAGAGGCCTGCGCACCATCAACGAAGAGTAGTCCCCGCTCGCTGAAACTAGAGAAAGCCTGCGTGCAGCAACGAAGACCCAACACAGCAATAAAATAAATTTTTTTTAAAAAGGATCAATTGTACATTTTTTTTTTAACTCTCTATGTTTTGATATATATATGTATGCATTTACTCTTTGCTGTTTCCTCTGTCTGGTAAATGTTTCATCTCTTGTTCAACTCCTAAAAAAAACAAATCCACATATCTTCCACAGTGAGACTCTCCTATATACACCCTCTGAGAAGCTACATTTACATACCACTAAAACACATATTACTCTATAACACAATTATTTCTTTATATGCTTTTCTATTTTATTAGCTGTAACCAGCTTGAGGACAGGGTTTGTCATTGTCTCATTAATGTTTATGCTTATTGGAACTTACATAGTGGCTATCATCTGATGATATTAGTCTTCCAAAATGCTAGCACAATGAATGCTGTTGAATGACTGAATAGATCATTGTGTAATTGTGTCCAGCCAACATGGATTTATAGCTACAAAACTCACTGTGCAAGGAAATAACTTGATTGCTGCCTCTCTTTCTCCCCTTAACCCTTCTAATGATCTGGGTAATGGGATCCTTAAGTGTCATCCAGGTGAGGGAACCTCAGATCTTCAACCATCCTATGGCATGTGATGGCCACCACCGAGTTGTAACTGACCCTGGTCTTTGGGCATTGGCCTTTATACCTGACATGTTGAGACAACTGCAATCCCTATGAAGCTTCCCTCATATGTCTATGTGAATAACTCTGCATTCTCTTCATCCTCCAGTTAGATGCCTGTGAGTCTGTGATTTGCCTTTTGCATCTTCTGTGCTTTTTTAGGAGCCAAGAAATCTTTGTCCTCCCTGCTCAACCCTAAGTTATGAGACTCTGTGAGCCTTTCCTTGGGCACCACACTCATCATCCCTAGAGACTGTTATTCTGACACCATGCTTTCACTCTTACCCTGGGAAACAAAACACACTTTTTCTCTGCTTCAGGATTGCCTAAATTCATCTGGAGTCTGAGGAGTCTCTCCACCATTCTGGTCATTCACTTTAAACCCCCGGTCAATTCCATCTCTTTAGGTAAGGATTTCCTAGAGGAAAGATGATACTGTTCCCACTAAATATGATGCCATCTCTTCTTCTGAACTTAAAAAAAAAATTATCTGGCCATCTAATTGTCATTTATCACATACAGCTATGAAATATTGGCATATATATTTCCAGCTGCATCATATATTATATATTTGTTTTAGCTTTTCAACTACAGCCTAAGTTTTCCCTCCCCATTTCAGAAAGATTCCTTTAAATAAGTGAAAACAGCCAAACAAAAGCTATTATTCCTTAAAAAATTGAATGTACTCTGATTATGATATATTAACCTGCCACTGTAAGTTTAATATAGTAGCTGTTTAATAAATGGTTTCTTGGCTAGCGAAAACAGCAAACTTTACACCAAATTGTAATTTTATTGTAAGTCAGATTCTACTAGAGCAAGGAGAATTTCCAAATACCAAAAACTGCTCTTCAGCCCTAGCTATGGCTCACTAATTTCAAACAATACTTACTGTAATAGCATTCTGGTATGACAATAGAATTAAGACAATCCCTTAGAGTTCATGCTAATTAAGCTTGCAGATGGTTTTATATCTTTTCAATATGTTTCTTTTTAAAATTTAAGCACAATGGGGAAATGGATTAGATAGTGCATGTCAGTTAGCTCAGCTCCATTGAAAGATGAGTGTAATAACAATTTATACATGCTATTCATCCATGGGCTCACTCAAGTCTAGGAAAATGGTCTCATGTTTTGTAAAGCAAGATCAAACTCAAAGATTTAATCCAACCAATTCAATATTTGATGAGCAATAAAAAGTGACACGTGTTGGTCTAAAGAAAGACCTAAATGCCTGGGCAAACAGATATGCTTCCAGAAATATAAAGGTTTTTTTCTTTTGTTCAGATTGTGCCAGTTAGGATTTCATCTCCATAACTGTGAACATTTTATTATCATGTCTCAACAGGAGTGCCCTGGTTGAGAAAGCACTTTCATTCTAAGTTTCTTGTCCCCCACGGGCTCTAAGTTTCTTATTCTTACTTTCAATCCAGAACTGATTTTTTTCTCCTCTTTTAAAATGTTTGATAAAATTTCACTGTGGCCAATTTTGAGTTTTTGGAGCTTAAAAATGAAAGTGTTTTTTTCATCAGATAGGCAACTTTTCAGGTGCTCTGGGAATAGTTAAGAATTGATTTTGAAAAGTCAAACATTCTTCAGAATATAATTATTGAAGAGAAACGATTTTATCAGAAGTAAAACCAGTGAAATAAATGAGTGGTAGATTGAGAGTTGGAAGGTGTATAGAATCTGGAACCTGAAAAATTAGCTTTGTTGTAGTTTAATCAGTCATTACTCTTCTTTCGTGGGTAGGGAAGGATTAGCAATAGATGGCTCTGTGGCTGTCCTATTACCCCGCTTCGAATGTGTGCTTTTCTACATCTTCAATAACTGAGACATTTGGGCTCCAAGCCCTTCCTTTGTGCAAGCTTTCATGTCAGAAAGGACAACGAGGAGAGAGACAAGATGGCGGAAGAGTAAGACGCGGAGATTACCTTCCTCCCCACAGATACACCAGAAATACAGCTACACGTGGAACAACTCCTGCAGAAAACCTACTGAACGCTGGCAGAAGACCTCAGACCTCCCAAAAGGCAAAAAACTCCACACTTACCGGGGTAGGGCAAACAAAAAAACCCTAAAAACAGAGA
>RJWK010009731.1:0-44925 GCA_004363435.1 Platanista minor | reverse complement strand
AAAAACGTTAAAAAAAAAAAAAAGAAACTGCAGTCATTAAAAAGTTAAAGAGAAAGCTATTGAACACTTTATGTCAAAATAATTGACATTTTTGATGTGTTGGACAAACCATCAAAAACTGATTCAAAGAAACATAGGAAGCCAAATTATTCCTGCAACTATTGAAGATATGGAATAAGTAGTTAAAAATATTTTCTTACAAAGAAAACTCTAGGGCTGCAGGCCTGCAAGGCTTTGCCCTTAATTACTTTACAACCATGAAGGAAAACATATTTCTGTTCATTTTCAAACTATTCCAGAAAATTGAAATGAGAAGTTTTTCATGTCCCATTACGAGAATATCTTTGACACCAAAACTTAATGTTAGTTGACAAAAATAAAATTATAAATGTAATATTTCTAAACCACAAAACAAAACAAAAAATTTGCAAAAAACATATTAAAATCAGTAAAAAGACAAAAGCAACAAAACAGACTTTTAAGATGTGACACACACACAAAAATAACTTCCAATGGAATATTACTTCACAATGAGCTATTTGTGAACTACAGAAAAATAATGATATAAAGATCATTTTGAACTAAATTGTTTGGAAAGACACTTTAAAAAATTTCAATAATTGTAAAATTTGAAGAAATGCTTAGCAAATTTAATTGTAATCAAAATATAAGTGTAAAAATGAAGTTTGATTTTTTGTTCTAGGTATGTCTATAGTAAAGTGTTTCTTTCAAGAGAACTTGGAAGTATGTAACATTAACTTTTGGAAAATTAATGTTGATATTTCACTTTCAGAGAGTTTAAACTGTGTTGTGAGTATATGTGCTTGTCAAGGTTTAAGTTCTGTGTTGTTGGAGTTTGCATCTTACAAAGCAGGGAGAGCTTGGGTTTACAATCATATTCTGGTGAACTTAAAAAAAAAAACTTTTTTAGGAAATAACTATGAAATAACTTTTGGCTTTACACCTACTCGTTCCCTTAGAAGAAAGAGAACATTATATAAGTCTGCATTACTGTCCATCAGAAAGAATTGAAAGATACAATTTACAATGCTGTTACTATAACATGGAAACGTTCAACATTTTATTATATTTATGGCTATCCATATATTGTGTATTGAATCACTTAAATTTTTATTACAAAATTATAACGATATTATAAATACATTACAATTTTGAATTTAGTTGCAGAACTGGTCATAAGAATAAAGCAATACAATTGTAACATCTCATATACTCTGCAAATTGTAGCACAATAATACGTTTTACTGATGTTTTCCATTATATCTAAGTTTGATTTTTGAGTAAATTCACACCTTTTATTTGTAAAACTAATAACCTAGAGAACAGCAACATCAGAAAATACTGAAAAAAACATAAATATTGTATGTATTCTTTGTCAGTCTTCCTGGCTGTTAGTCACTATTTAGCTTTAAATATAGCTACTATACATTAAAAAAATGCAAATCTATTAAAAAAAAACCCTGCTGGATTTGAACAAATCTATAGAAGTTTTGAAATTAGTCTGTATTTTGGTCAAAACACCTATACTTCTAATACTAGGTTCAGTTACAATGATTTCGAATGCAAGCAATACAAGGTGACAGTGTGTGTGTGTTTGTGTGTATTTTATTGAACAAAATCAATGACATAAATTATTTATAGACATTGGTAAACATTTCTATTTTATAATTTAATTAATTAATTAATACTATTGTCATCAAATAAGCAGGACATATTTAAACTTGGTATTTAAAAAAAAAATTTAACATCTTTATTGGAATATAATTGCTTTACAATGGTGTGTTAGTTTCTGCTTTATAACAAAGTGAATCAGTTATACATATACATATGTCCCCATATCTCTTCCCTCTTGCATCTACCTCCCTCCCACCCTCCCTATCCCACTCCACCGTGTGGTCACAAAGCACCGAGCTGACCTCCCTGTGCTATGCGGCTGCTTCCCACTAGCTATCTATTTTACGTTTGGTAGTGTATATATGTCCATGCCACTCTCTCACTTTGTCCCAGCTTACCCTTCCCTCTCCCCGTATCCTCAAATGCATTCTCTAGTAGGTCTGTGTCTTTATTCCCATCCTGTCCCTAGGTTCTTCATGACCATTTTTTAGATTCCATATATATGTGTTGGCATATGGTATTTATTTTTCTTTTTCTGACTTACTTCACTCTGTATGACAGACTCTAGGTCCATCCACCTCACTACAAATAACTGAATGTTGTCTCTTTTTATGGATGAGTATTAGTCCATTGTATATATGTGCCATATCTTCTTTATCCATTCATCTGTTGATGGACACTTAAGTTGCTGCCATGTCCTGACTATTGTAAATAGAGCTGCAATGAAAATTTTGGTACATGACTCTTTGCATTATGGTTTTCTAAGGGTATAGGCTCAGTAGTGGGATCGCTGGGTTGTACGGTAGTTCTATTTTTAGTTTTTTGAGAAACCTCCATACTGTTCTCCATAGTGGCTGTATCAATTTACATTCCCACTAACAGTGCATCAGGGTTCCCTTTTCTCCACACCCTTTCTAGCATTTATTGTTTGTAGATTTTTTGATGATGGCCATTCTGACTGGTGTCAGATGATATCTCATTGTAGTTTTGATTTGCATTTCTCTAATGATTAATGATGTTGAGCATTTTTTCATGTGTTTGTTGGCAATCTGTATATCTTCTTTGGGGAAATGTCTATTTAGGTCTTCTGCCCATTTTTGGATTGGGTTGTTTATTTTTCTGATATTGAGCTGCACGAGCTGCTTGTAAATTTTGGAGATTAATCCTTTGTCAGTTGCTTCATTTGCAAATATTTTCTCCCATTCTGAGGGTTGTCTTTTGGTCTTGTTTACGGTTTCCTCTGCTGGGCAAAAGCTTTTAAGTTTCATTAGGTCTCATTTGTTTATTTTTGTTTTTATTTCCATTTCTTTAGGAGGTGGGTCAAAAAGGATCTTGTTGTGATTTATGTCATATAGAGTGTTCTGCCTATGTTTTCCTCTAAGAGTTTGATAGTGTCTGGCCTTACATCTAGGTCTTTAATCCATTTTGAGTTTATTTTTGTGTATGGTGTTAGGGAGTGTTCTAATTTCATTCTTTTACATGTAGCTGTCCAGTTTTCCCAGCACCACTTATTGAAGAGGCTGTCTTTTCTCTACTGTATATTCTTGCCTCCTTTATCAAAGATAAGGTGACCATATGTGCGTGGGTTTATCTCTGGACTTTCCATCCTGTTCCGTTGATCTATATTTCTGCTTTTGTTCCAGTACCATACTGTCTTGATTACTCTAGTTTTGTAGTATAGTCTGAAGTCAGGGAGCCTCATTCCTCCAGCTCCGTTTTTCTTTCTCAAGATTGCTCTGGCTATTCGGGGTCTTTTGTGTTTCCATACAAATTGTGAATTTTTTTGTTCTAGTTCTGTGAAAAATGCCATTGGTAGTTTGATAGGGATTGCAATGAATTTGTAGATTGCTTTGGAAACTATAGTCATTTTCACAGTGTTGATTGTTCCAATCCCAGAACATGGTATATCTCTTGATCTATTTGTGTCATCTTTAATTTCTTTCATCACTGTCTTATAATTTTCTGCATACAGGTCTTTTGTCTCCTTAGGTAGGTTTATTCATAGATATTTTATTCTTTTTGTTGCAATGGTAAATGGGAGTGTTTTCTTAATTTCACTTTCAGATTTTTCATCATTAGTGTATAGGAATGCAAGAGATTTCTGTGCATTAATTTTGTATCCTGCTACTTTACCAAATTCATTGATTAGCTCTAATAGTTTTCTGGTAGCGTCTTTAGGATTCTCTATGTATAGTATCATGTCATCTGCAAACAGTGACAGCTTTACTTCTTCTTTTCCGATTTGGATTTCTTTTATTTCCTTTTCTTCTCTGATTTCTGTGGCTAAAACTTCCAAAACTATGTTGAATAAGAGTGGTGAGAGTGGACAACCTTGTCTTGTTCCTGATCTTAGTGGAAATGGTTTCAGTTTTTCATCATTGAGGACGATGTTGGCTGTGGGTTTGTCATATGTGGCCTTTATTATGTTGAGGAAAGTTCACTCTATTGCTACTTTCTGGAGGGTTTTTATCATAAATGGGTGTTGAATTTTGTCGAAAGTTTTCTCTGCATCTATTGAGTTGATCATATGGTTTTTCTCCTTCAATTTGTTAACATGGTGTATCACATTAATTGATTTGCACATATTGAAGAATCCTTGCATCCTGGGATAAACCCCACTTGATCATGGTGTATGATCCTTTTAATGTGCTGTTGGATTCTGTTTGCTAGTATTTTGTTGAAGATTTTTGCATCTATGTTCATCAGTGATATTGGCCTGTAGTTTTCTGTCTTTGTGACGTCTTTGTCTGGTTTTGGTATCAGGGTCATAGTGGCCTCATAGAATGAGTTTGGGAGTGTTCCTCCCTCTGCTATATTTTGGAAGAGTTTGAGAAGGATAGGTGTTAGCTCTTCTCTAAATGTTTGTCATAGTTCGCCTGTGAATCCGTCTGGTCCTGGGCTTTTCTTTGTTGGAAGATTTTTAATCACAGTTTCAATTTCAGTGCTTGTGATTGGTCTGTTCATATTTTCTATTTCTTCCTGGTTCAGTCTTGGCACATTGTGCATTTCTAAGAATTTGTCCATTTCTTCCCGGTTGTCCATTTTATTGGCATATAGTTGCTTGCAGTAATCTGTCATGATCCTTTTTACTTCTGCCGTGTCAGTTGTTACTTCTCCTTTTTCATTTCTATTTCTGTTGATTTGAGTCTTCTCCCTTTTTTTCTTTATGAGTCTGGCTAATGGTTTACCAAATTTGTTTATCTTCTCAAAGAACCAGCTTTTAGTTTTATTGATCTTTGCTATTGTTTCCTGCATTTTTTTTCATTTATTTCTGCTCTGATCTTTATGATTTCTTTCCATCTGCTAACTTTGGGGTCCTTTTGTTTTTCTTTCTCTAATTGCTTTAGGTGTAAGGTTAGGTTGTTTATTTGAGATGTTTCTTGTTTCTTAAGGTAGGATTGTATTGTTATAAACTTCCCTCTTAGAACTGCTTTTGCTGCATCCCATAGGTTTTGGGTCGTCGTGTTTTCATTGTCATTTGTTTCTAGGTAATTTATTATTTCCTCTTAGATATCTTCAGTGATCTCTTGGTTATTTAGTAGTGTATTGTTTAGCCTCCTTGTGTTTGTATTTCTTACAGATTTTTTCCGTAATTGATATCTAGTCTCATAGCATTCTGGTCAGAAAAGGTACTTGATATAATTTCAGTTTTCTTAAATTTACCAAGGTTTCGGGGCTTCCCTGGTGGCGCAGTGGTTGAGAGTCCGCCTGCCGATGCAGGGGAAGCGGGTTCGTGCCCTGGTCCGGGAAGATCCCACATGCCGCGTGAGCGGCTGGGCCCGTGAGCCATGGCCGCTGAGCCTGTGCTCCGCAACCGGAGACGCCACAACAACGAGAGGCCCGCGTACCACAAAAAAAAAAAAAAAAAAAAAAAATCTACCAAGGTTTCATTTGTGACCGAAAGTATGATCTATCCTGGAGAATGTTGCATGAGCACTTGAGAAGAATGTGTATTCTGTTGTTTTTGGATGGAAAGTCCTATAAATATTAATTCAGTCCCTCTTGTTTAATGTATCATTTAAAGCTTGTGTTTCCTCATTTATTTTCATTTTGGATGATCTGTCCATTGGTGAAAGTGGGCTGTTAACGTCCCCTATTATGATTGTGTTGATGTCGATTTCCCCTTTTATGGCTGTTAGCATATGTCTTATGTATTGAGGTGCCCCTATGTCTCATGCATAAATATTTACAATTGTTATATGTTCTTTTTGGATTGATCCCTTGATCATTATGTAGTGTCCTTCTTTGTCTCCTGCAATAGTCTTTTTTTTAAAGTCTATTTTGTCTGATATGAGAATTGCTACTCCAGCTTTCTTTTGATTTCCATTTGCATGGACTCTCTTTTTCCATCCCCTAGCTTTCAGTCTGTATTTGTCCCTAGGTCTTAAGTGGGTCTCTTGTAGACAGCATATTTATGTCTCTTGTTTTTGTATCCATTCAGCCAGTCTGTGTCTTTTGGTTGGAGCATTTAATCCATTTACATTTAAGGTAATTATTGATATGTATGTTCCTATTGCCATTTTCTTAATTGTTTTCGGTTTGTAATTGTAGGTCTTTTCCTTCTGTTGTGTTTCCTGCCTAGAACAGTTCCTTTAGTATTTGTTGTAAAGCTGGTTAGCTTAAAATTTTTAAGTTAAAAGTATAGTTTGTAGGGCTTCCCTTGTGGCGCAGTGGTTGAGTGTCCACCTGCCGATTCAGGGGACACGGGTTCATGCCCTGGTCCGGGAAGATCCCACATGCCACGGAGCGGCTGGGCCCATGAGCCATGGCCACTGAGCCTGCGTGTCTGGAGCCTGTGCTCCTCAATGGGAGAGGCCACAACAGTGAGAGGCCCACGTACTGCAAAAAAAAAAAAAATATATATATATATATATATATATATATGTATATATATGTATATATATATGTATATATATATATATATATATAGTTTGTAATCTGTCCAAACAGCACTGAAACATAAATAATTAACATGAATTATCCAGTCCTCTTAAAAGCACAAATTTCAAGAGAACTTTTTCCTTAATATTCTTCCAGAAAATCTCTATGCACATGCAAGAAATCTTCTAATTTTCCTTTTAAATTATTTTATTGTTTACCTTTTTATTTTATTATATTTATCACAAAATTAGTATTGAATTAAAATACATACAGAAAAGTGCACAGTTTGAAAGGGCACAGGGTAATACATTTTTCACAAAGTGAACATACTTAGGTAACACTACTTAGATAAGAGAGAGTATTGCTAGCACTTGGAATAATGTTGTACTAAAGCTTGGAGTCTACAACCTATTTGGGGAGCTGTTATATTAATTGAAATGGGGTAAGTTGAACCCCATGCAACAATAACCAAAGAATCAAAAAAAAGTAGTTTACAATATGCTCTAGGGAGAGTGGTGGTGAACATAAAGGGAAAATTGGGTTAATGCTGCACAATGAAAAGAGGGAGAAACAAGGATGGAACTCAGGGGATCCTGGGATACTTTGGTGAATTGTCTTGCCCAGTGGAAATTTATATTTACCCTGAAGAGGCTGGACTAGCAACTCTCAGGAATGATGGCCTTATCACCAGATGAATATACAAAAGTATGGGTAGAATGCTGAGAGAAAAGAGAATATGGGATACATATGTGGAGCTGAGAAATTGTAAATTCTAATAAAAACTTTTTGATCAGTTTCAAAAAAAAAAAATCTACCATCTACATAATTAGATTTTATGTATTTTAACAAATTTCCCTCTGCTCTTATCAACTTTTCCCTACTATTGAGATATAATTGACATATAACACTTTGAGTTTACAGTATACAGAATAAGATGATATTGTTCTAAGACTATTACATAGTCCTATCTACTTGTTTAATAACAGCCTTGGGGATGAATTTTTTCCTTCAATATAAACTTACTTTCTTGAGCTTAGATGCTTTTCAGCACTTAATGTATGTGTGTGTGTGTGTGTGTGTGTGTGTGTGTGTGTTTAGATGGAAAAGCAGTGTGTCTTGTATTTATTATAAAATTTCCCTGTAGCAAATAACCTAAGTTAGAATTGTTCATTTGTAATACTTGCTTGTGAGGATCTTTCAAGAGAGATACAGGTATATATTCTTATTTAGAATGTGTAATTTTATTCAATTTTGTACATAGTCATGTTGAAATGGACCTTTATTTCAAAGTGCTTTGTTTCCTCACTCTATCTCTCTCAAACTCTTTTAGTTCATGCATGGTTTTTGAGTGAAATAGTAAGAAATCTTGATTCCTATTGCATACAAGGAAAATGGAAATTTCACATATCTGTAGTTATCAATTTCTATTTTCTCTCTCTGCTTATTTTAACTGGAATTTTAAAATGTCAAATTTCCAAACTATACAGGCAGTAAGATTTTTTAATTATTTTACATGTAATATGTAATTTCCTTGTTTTTCTCCAAATTATAAGTTCTTGACATTAGTGAATTTATAACACTTTGACACTCTGTATTTTTCAGATTTATGTCATGCTTACATTTACCTGTGACAACTAATAGTCCTAGTGAAGCTAATAAAGATTTTCATAAAAGATTATACAATATATAAACTACTGTTAAATGGTGAACAATATAATTTGGCAATTATTATAAGACTTTTTGTATCTTATAACAATTGCCTCACCCAATTTGTCAACAGATTGTAACACATGTAACTATATAAGATTTTTCAATTTTAGGTGAATATCAGGAAAAAATACCAATAGTTGGCAAAAATTAACTTTATCTTCCTTGTATAATACACATGATGTTTCATCAAGACTTTTTATCTTTAGCAGTTTGAGAATACATGGTTTGATACTCATCATAAATATATTTTTTCTGAACATTTTAACACCTGGGGTGAATTATGATAATTAAGTACTATATCGTTTTATTCTTACTTTTCCTTTACAGCCCCTACTGTGAAAATTCAATTTCCAGATGCTTTTGATGTTTCCAGTTTAAAGGTGTGAAAAGATCTGCCTTTTCTAAGCTCTTAGGTTTGTCATATTAGAGATTTATTTTATAGCACTCTTTCAGTGTTTCTTATTTCTCTAGCCAAATTGGGACATGTATTTTTCAGGGGAAAGAATAGATTCTGCATTTGCAGGTTGAGTTTCACTGAATAGCATTTAATATTTCAAATTATTCTAAACAGTATTTCTTTTGAGAAGACAAGAAAGTGAGGTATAATTAAAATAGCATTGAATTTGTTGTCTGAAGACATATAATTAAATCTCAGCTCAGCTACGTAATCTGACTCAGTTAATAATGTGGTCACATTATTTGGTCAAATGAATATAACCCTTTCTTGATAGAAATCTAGTGCACATTAAATGAGATAACCAATATAATGTATCATATAAACCCTACAACGCTGTACAAGAAATTAAGGTGATGTTGCTGTTGTTGCATTGATCTTGATTTTCTTTAATACATATTCCTACACTTGATCCTTGATGTAGAAAAATACTATATAGGGTGTTTTATTGTTGCAAAATAGATAAAGGTAATTATTTGTAGAGGACCATGGAAAGGCAAAGTATATAAGATACCAAGATTTTTAAATTAGCTTAACGGGGTTACCTAATTTCCTTTATTACTTCCTAACTGACAGGCTAAATTTGTTGATAAAATATTTAATAATTGTATATATAAGTATACATATGTGTATATATAAATTGTTTACTCATCTTAAGAGTTTGTATACCTGAATCTTAGAAAGGTCTTTTGCAAATGATCTTGATATAATTAGCTAACATTTGCAATTTCCTAGAGAAAAGTTAATGATAAACTAACAAGGTAAAACAGTAAACTAAATGTCATTGTAGTCATTATACTTTGCATGAGTAATTAAATATCTTCCAATGAGGAAAACATGAGGCCCACATGTATAAAGAAACTAATTCCACCAAATAATCCAGAAATAGATCATTTAAATCTTATAGTAACTAATTAATAAAGAGATAAAGAGCACTCACAATTATTTTGAATTTGATATTAATTAGATATTAAAACAAGATAAAGACAGAATTGAAAACTAAAGAGGTGCCAAATGTTTTATCAATTAGAATGAGAAAATACTAACAAAATATTAGCCACCACATTCCACATGTCGAAGTTAACAGACTTTTACTATATTCAGTTTATTTTAGGAATTTGAAATAATTTCCATATTACTTTTCATGTTAACTGATTTATCATATTAACTGATTAAAAGATAAATGCAAATGATTGTCTCAATGGGTACAGTAATGTATTTAGAAATATTGAAATATATTCATGGAAAAAAAACCCTCAAAGATTGAAGAAAATCTGCTTACTCTGAAAAAATGGTAGTAACCTCAAAACTTAAAGTGCTCAGTGAAGAAGTATTAAATTTATACTTTTATATCAGTAACAAATTAATGATGCTCAAAATTGCTATTTAACATTTTCCTGAAGTCTTTGTCCAGGCAGTGAAATATGAAAGTATACAACATTTTAGGTATTAGGAAGTAAAAATTAGGCACAATGTGTTTTGATAGAAAGTCTTACACACACATGCACACACACAATACAAAGAAAGAACAAAAAATACCGATAACTTGACCTCCTTCTAAGATAATCAAAAGAGATTAGCAAGTTATCTGAATTAAAAAAATCAATATATAAAAGTATAGTTAATTTTCAACAAGCAGTAGAAAATGTAAGTTAATGCAAAGGATCTAAAAAGATATCATATAAAATGTACACAAGTGCTACATCTAGGGAGAAAAATAAAGGGAAGCCATATTTTCTGATAGGAAAAAAAGTCATGTTTTAAAATATTGACGTGTAGATCCAATAAAATTCTATTAAAATTTCTACCATTTTGTGTTTTTCATGGAATTTAACAAAAAATTCCCGAAAGATATCTCAAATACCGAGTAACTTGGCATATCTAAGTCATTACTTTCAGAGTCCCTCTTCCATGTGCTCTCCACATTTATTATAAATATAGATTGAAAGGAAAATAGCTAATATTTGCTTTATATTTCAATACATGTTCCAAATTGATTAGAACAATAAATCAAAATATTTTGCATTTTAATATTTTTATATCAGAGTGAAATCTTTCCTAATTAATATATTAAAAGTTAATTTTAAAGATTTATTTTATTTTGTGAAGTTTTAAAGAAAGTTTCTCATAATTTGAATACCATTAAGCTCCACAGGCATAACATGATGAAAGGTGTTTGCATAGATACTAAAAGTGAAGAAAATACAAGATTGCCTCAAACTTATAAAATTAAAATTGATGCTGAAATATTATTAAATGCTTTTTGGCAGTCTATCATTAACTTATACAAAGTAGAAAATTTATATTTGAATATCTACATTGCATATCTTCACATTAATATGTCAACCATCCTTCAAAATATTTTTTACATATTTCAGAAGCCAAACAAAAAGGAATGCTGATACCTTCAAGAAATTATTCATAAGCTGACTACAAGCTTGATAGAATTATAAACTCTTACAGGATTACTACACTTTGATTAAAATGGACAGTTTTTTTCTTTTTACTCTTTCCTCCTCTAATTACATTTACTTTCCATGAAGATTTAATTTAAATGATTTATTTTGAAAGCATCTGTTCTCAAGTTTACTATAAGTAGCAGATAGCAAAATATAATTAATTTGATTTTTTTACTTTGGCAAGTAAATCACACAAAGAAACAAAGAAACTAGCACTAATTTAGAAGTTAGAGATCAAGGAAGATTCTCTTCATTAGTACGTGATATACTTGCTACCCTTTTGATTTAAAATCAAATCCTTGCCATTAATCAAGTGTCATGTAAAACAACATAACCTTAAGAAAACAGTCCCTTTAGGACACCTTTACTTTATGTGTAAATGGGGATAATACAATAATGATATTACCATTATTGAATCTCACTAGTTGGTTTTTTTTTTCTTTGGCGGTACGCGGGCCTCTCACTGTTGTGGCCTCTCCCGTTGCAGAGCACAGGCTCTGGACGCACAGACTCAGCGGCCATGGCTCACGGGCCCGGCCGCTCCGCGGCATGTGGGATCTTCCCGGACCGGGGCACGAACCCGTGTCCCTGCATCATCAGGCGGACTCTCAACCACTGCGCCACCAGGGAAGCCCCACTAGTTTGTTTTTAAGATTAATTTTCTATGAAGATTAATCTGAACATTGAACATAAAAGCACATTTCCAATGCTAAGAGACCCTACATAGTAATCACTATTCACATATGGTTATGCAAATCCCATTCCATAATGATAGCTGTATATTATATCACACCTAAGACATATAACTCTTCTAAAAAATATTTTTATCTATTATTTTTTGTTGCTGAGATATAATTGACATATAACTGTAAGTTTAAGATATACAACATATTGGTTTGATACATTTATATATTGCAATATGAATTCTACCATAGCATTAGCTAACACCTCTATCACATCACTATCTTTGTGTGTGTGTACGGTGAGAACAATCAAGATCTAGTCACTTAATGCAAGTTAAAACCACAATAAGATATCATCTCACACCTGTCAGAGGGCTATCATCAAAGAGAACACAAGTAACAAATGTTGGCGAGGATGTAGAGAAAAGGGAACTCTCATACACCGTTGGTGGGAATGTAAATTGGTGCAGCTACTGTGGAAAACAGTATGGATGTTTCTCAAAAAGCTAAAAATAGAACTACCATATGACAAAGAAGTACCACTACTGGGTGTATATATGAAAAAAACAAAAACACTAATTAGAAAAGATATATGCACCCCAATTTCCATAGCAGTATTATTTACAATTGCCAAGATATGGAAGCAACCTAAGAGTCCATGAATGAATAAAGAAGATGTAATACACACAAGCATGTGCACACATGCACACACACACACACACACACATACACACACACAATGGAATACTACTCAGCCATAAAAAAGAATGAAATCTTGACATTTGCAACAACATGGATGGACTTGGAGGGCATTATCCTAAGTGAAGTGTGTGACAGAGGACAAATACTGTATGATATCACTTATATGTGGAATCCAAAAAATACAACAAACTAGTGAATATAACAAAAAAGAAACAGACTCACTAGAGAAGAAACTAGTGTGCCAGTGGGAAGAGAGAAAGGGAAGGGGAAATATAGCGGTAGCCAATTAAGGGGTTCAGACTATTATGTATAAAATAAACTACAAGGATATATTTTACAACACAGGGAATATAGTGAATATTTTATAATAACTATAAATGGAGTATAACCTTTAAAAATTTTGAATCATTATATTGTACACCTGTAACCTATATGGTAGTGTTCATCAACTATACTTCAATTAAAAAATAATTTAAAAAAAGATCTAGTCACTTAGTAACTTTGAAGGTTATAATACAGTTGTTGACCATATTCACAATGCTGTTCATTAGATCTCTAGAAGTTATTTGTCTACTAGCTGTTTGTCCTCTTAAATAATATCTCCTTAGTTCCATCACCCCAGACCCTGATAACCACCATTCTACTTGCTGTTTTTATGAGTTCAGGTTTTTAAAATTTCACACATAAGTGATATCATACAGTATTTGTCTTTCTCTGACTGACTTACCTCTAAGTGTCCATCAACTGTTGAGTGGAGATATATATATATGTATATATATATATATATATATATATATATATATAGTGGAATATTATTCAGCCATGAGAAAGAAGGAAAGAAGGAAATCCTGCCATTTGTTACAACATGGATGGACCTTGAGGGCATTATGATAAATGACAACATACTTGTTTGATACATTTGTATATTGCAATATGATTACTACTTTTTGCTTAAAATTGCTTTGATATAATGGATACCAAAACAAATATATCTATTGTTATTTTGAAGCGCATATTGTAACACTGCTAACTCCTAATTTCATGTTTGTTAGTGTACTTAGAACTTGAACCTGAAACCCTTCTCTCAATGCCAAAAATCTGAAGATTAGACCTTTCATGGATAATATACACATAAAATATATTTTATTGAATTTGAATTCATATAAATTGATTAATTATACATAGGGCCATTATGTGTGTGTGTGTGTATGTGTGTATGTATAAAGCATTTTATTTGCCAACTAGTCTTAATAAATTGGAAGTCATTCAGATGCACAGCATTAGAATAAAATGGGTATATCATCAATGACACTTTCCCCCCGCAAGCTGTGTATACAAATTTGTTTTGGTCAGAGCAATTATGTAAATTTATGTAGTGAAATTATTGCATTAAGGGATTTAGTCATCAAAACACTAATTTTGTAATCACAACATAAATATAAAATTGATTACAAATCATGAAAGTAAAGCTCTTTGCAATGGAAATGTAATTGTTATGTTAAGAGGAGGAAATTAATGTTGAGGTAAATGAGGTTATTTAAAACACATTAAGTTGTGATTGCATTATTTTGAATTTCACATTCATTTGAAGAATTTAAATATGCAACAAGATGATACTTAAGATATGTGATTTTCAGTTTTGTAATATTTCTACAATTTTAAATAAACTTCTCTAATCTAATTTCTTTTTAAGAAACATATCGAAGTCTCGATTTGTGAAGAAAATTTGCATATGGAGGATTTATTGATGAAGTGTTCCTCCTCTCTGGTGAGCTCTATACTGCCTTCACAGGCAACTAGAGAAAAATGTAAGCACTCCCATGATCACAATTCAACAATATATTACTGTAGAGTAAAACCAAAGTATCTCAGTATGGCCTGCAAGAAACTTTATAAGTTAATCTTTTCTTACTTTTTTACTTGATTCAGTCTCCTTCTACTTTACATTAATTTATGCACTCTTTCTTTCATTCATTCATTCTGCAATTACTACAGGTGTACTCTTTGTTTAAAACTGTGTTGGTGCTATGGATACCAGAACAAATATATCTATGTTATTCTGAAGCACATTCTGTATCACTACTAAACTCCTAATTTCCTGGATATGTTTTTCTGTTTCATGTTTTAATGCATTGGTTCAAGTTTTCCTTCTCTCTAGTACCACTCTTAACTCTTTACTGCCTTGTTCACTAGGTAAATATTCTATAATTTATTCAGAACTTTGACCAGGCATAATTGCTGTGAGGCTTTCCCTTACAGAGTTTGTCATTAAAGGCGTGTACTAATTCTTTTATTTTACATATGTATCTAGTACAAGTGGCTCCGTTTGAAAGCATAAAATTTACTTAAAGAAAAAAAAAACAACTATTCATAAAGCTGCATTTCTTCCTTTTAGGGACATATAGAACCCAAATAGTGTGTCAAACTTTCAGAGGAAAAAGAGAAATGTCCTGTTTTCCATCATACTATCACAGTTGCTGCTGCTCTTTGCTCCTTACTGACACACAATATCTCTGTTTTATGTGGTCTTTCAAATTGGGCCAGCAAATTAGAGCCATACTAGAGCTAAATCCTGCAGATCCAACTTCCAGCACAGATCAATGTGGTTTAAAAGAGAGAAACACCATTAGAATGCTCCTCTGTCAGTATTATGCTCAACATAGTGTGCTCTAACCTGTGTTTTTCAGTTCATAGCTCTTAAGGTCCATATGATCTTTTAGGTTACTCTCATAGACGTACTTTGAGGCCCCAACACCAGAGGTACAGTCTCTAAAGTAATTTAGATGTCCAATTCTATTAAAACCAACAAAATTTTTCCCTGATTCCAAGCCCTAGATGCCACCAGGATTCTGGCTAGTTTCCTTTTCAGCCCATGAAATACAATAGGAGCTCTGCAACTTTTCTCCTTGACATGGTGCTTGATTACTCCAGTGGGGAAAAACTGTGGAATACTAATGTGCTGTTTTTGTATTATCTTGGAGTGTTCATATTTACTTAACAGTGTTTCTTTTGCACAGTCAGTACAAATGGCTCATAATTCTTGGCCTTCCATGTGGCTTATCTACTCCATCCCTTCATCCTCCAACTCAAAATCTATGGTTTGGGGAAAACATCTATAAATCATGACCTCTTAGCAGGTGACCAAGTTGACAGCATTGACAGAGCAGAGAGAAATAAAAGGCAAACTCCATGGATGTTTAATCTAGAAAGCTCCATTATGCTAAACATATTTCTGGTTTGTACATAAGCAATATTTTGTAATAATGTCTTTAGTGCCCAACAATCTTTCTGTGTGAAGTCTTTCAAGCCAGAAGCCATGTTTATTTATCATTGTACCCAATTTACGGTGATTTGAGTTATTGGGACCTTATTTTTCTTCTATTAATATTTTATTCAATTTTGGGATAGCCTATTATAGTTACATTGGAAATAATGTTCTATAACTTATGATAGGAGCTTGTATTTGAAATATACATTTCAGAATCACAGTAATACATATGTTAGTTGGATCTATGACTATTGATGAGATCACCATGGGGATATGTAATGCAAAACAAAGGACCAAATTTAGACCCTTAATAAATAACATCAACTGAATGGCAGAAGAAGGGCCTCCTGTGAAGCAATAGATATGGAAGGAGATTAAGCACCAGGAGAAAATACTGACAGTAATTTTGTAAATCATCAAGTTTAACAATGTTTCAATAGTGGAAAATAATGCAAATTGTTAAGAAGGAGTAAAGATATTGTTAGAATTAACACTTAGGATGCCACTGTAAATGTTCAAAAGTATATGAGGAAGGCACTGGAAAATATAATAGGATGGATTAAAGAATTATTGGAAATAGTGAAATAGAACAAGCAAGGAGGAATACCAGAAAAAGAATTTTAAGTAGATATTTAGCAGGAAAACAGTGTTCTCAGATTGCCTGTGGAACACAGTTCCCCATCCATGGAAGTTTTCCAAATCAGAATCCTTATTAATGTGGAGTAATGTTTTATACGTTGCCCTACCCATTCTCAGGCTGTACCTAATTTTATCTCAGGTGGGTATCTGACACGGCAGATGTCAGTTCTTTTTATTGTGCAGAGAATTTACACTTGGCAGATTCACAAAAGGGTGGGTTCAAATAAATAGAATATTACTTTCTTGATTTTGGATTAAGATACAGAGAGACTGAAACAGTAAGTCAGATGCTAAAAAGATGACATGTAAAGTAAAACCTGTGAGACAGCAAGCTGAAACAATGTGCAAGGTGGAAATATAAGGGTACAGAAACTATGAGAAAGTAGTGGATGCCTGCCAGCAGGAAAAGCAAAAGGAAGAAATTTGTAAGACATAGGGAAAATAACCCATGAGATCATGCTGTAGAAAGAGAGGCTGTTCCTAGAGATGAGATTTCCTTTGAGAAGTTTTTGTTTCAGTTTAACTCAGTCCTTAAGAATAAATTAGTTTGAAAAGTTTAAGCTAGTGTTTATTTGTGTGTGGTTGTTTTATTTTGGGATTTTTGTTTGTTTTATTTTTGTCAAAAGGCAAAAAATGCACAGTAAGTTTTGAATGCAGTCAAAAATTCATTTACTTGCTAGCAACAGATACCCTTCTCATGGAAGCATGTTATTTCCTCAATTCTAAGACTGGGAGAAAGTAGGACCCTAGAAATGTTATCAAAGATCAGATATTCATAGAGAGGAACAAGATATAAACCTAGTTTCTACAAAATGGGACTTTATCACAATGACAGAGAAGAAATGGTATAAATAGGACTAAGAAGGCAAGAGTGGGAACAAAACAAGGCTATGATGGATTTTTATTTCCATACTTATTTAATTAGGACTTCATATTGTTTTGAATTCCAAACTAGTTTGAGCCCTTAGCTGGAGAACTGGAGATTATTTTCAGTTTGAGAAATAACCTCAGTTCTAAGAATTGGAGTGATTGAATAGTGTGCCCATTGTCCATACCACTAAAAGCATCTTCTCTGTTTATTTATTGGGTTGACCAAAAAAGTTCGTTCGGGTCTTTCTGTAACACCTTACAGAAAAGTCCAAACAAAGTTTTTGGCCAAATCAATATATTCATTCGTGCAAATGTAGTGTCTTTTGAAATGAATGTATTAATGTTAATTGTATTCATGCATTATTAAATTGGTGCTATTTTCCTTTTCTGAATATATATTATATATTGTAATATGTATACTTCTATATAAAATAGAAGCATTTACTTCATGTAAGGAACAGGACAAACATTCCAAAACTACTTGAAAATTATGTCATACACCAGAATTTAAAAATATTCCCCCTAAAACCTAAAGTATTGCAAGATTGCTTGAATACTAATGTGTTCTCTACTGTAGGGTTTTAATGTCTTACTAGCAATCAAATCAAATCAAAATATTTTCTGATTACAAACACAATGTGCCCATTTAATATGTATTAGTTCATTTAAAAATACTAAAAATGGGCTTCCCTGGTGGCGCAGTGGTAGAGAGTCCGCCTGCCTGTGCAGGGGACACGGGTTCGTGCCCCGGTCCGGGAAGATCCCACATGCCGCGGAGCGGCTGGGCCCGTGAGCCATGGCCGCTGAGCCTGCGCGTCCGGAGCCTGTGCTCCGCAAGGGGAGAGGCCACAACAGTGAGAGGCCTGCGTACCGCAAAAAAAAAAAAAAAAAAAAAAAAAACTAAAAATATCCAAAGGATGGTAATTTAGAGTTCTATTATTTAAAAAAAGACTATGTTGGACTAAACAGAATTTTGTTCTGTTTGAAGGAAGTACAACTGCATGGTTTTGGGCAAAACAATAAAACAATACCAAGTTATACATACGCTTTTTTGTACATTTGGCTCAGCCTGATAATACAGATCTTAGCTTAAAAATTTATCTTCCAAATTTTTTCTAGGATCACTTGATTTAAGGTAAGTAATTACACATTTTATTCACATATTGGCTCCACTGAATATTAGTAAGCAATAATGATGTCTGTTTTTTATACCATTGAATCCACAATACCACAGAGCATACGTGGAACCAAGTAGAAAATCAATAAATTATTGTTGAATTTATAAATGAATTGTTCAAGTTTCCATACCCTTTTTTCCTAAATTTATGATAATTTCTAGACAAAGCAAACAACTTGGACAAGAGCTATTATACTGAGATGAGTTTGACGTGTTAATGAAGTCTTATACAATTCAATAGGACATGTAAAATAAATTAATAGTGCAAGAATTGGAAAGAATAGAAACTCAACTCATCTGCATAGAGCATGATCATGTACATAAAAAATCAAAAATATTCTAAAGATATTCTAATGGTATTAATAAGGAAATTATTCAATTGATATATAAGGTCAATGTAGAAAATCAAGTGTATTATATGTAAGAAGAAAAAATATAAATTAAGGAAAGATAGCATTTATAATAGCATCAAAATCATCAACTATTACAGAATAAATCTAACAAAACATCAGCAAGTTCTTTACACTGAAAACAACGAAACATTGAGAGAAATTAAAGAAGAAATTAAAGGGATATAATGTGTCCTTTGATAGGAAGAATCAATATTTTAGAGATGTTAATTTCCTGGAAATGGCTCTATTAATTTTATAAAATCACTGAAAACAACAGTAGTTTGTTTGAGTTTTTAGTAGCAAAATAGTATGATTTGGGGGAATGAGAAAACATGTTTTGGAAAATTAATACCCTTTTTCTAAAATGTATGTAGAAATACAGAGTCAAGAAGAGTCAAAACAATGGATAGACTTAAGGTAGGAGGATTGAGGAGAGAAAGAAGGTGAAATTTTCATCTGAGAGAATGGAAAATCAGACATCATAGACAACTGTGGCATGCTTCTTTTACTTTTCCTGATGCAATGAATTTAGCATAATACTAAGCAAGACACGTTTGTGTTGCTTCCTCACCAGCACTCATTCTACTTAGCTGCAGTCAAAATATGAGCTGGTAACTGGGTTTAACTTGAGTTTGTGTCACACTAGGAGACAATGCAATTTAGGGATCCTGCCTGCAAGGGACTAATAATAATGATTGCCATGCATTGTAATATGAATAGACTCAGAAATGAGAATGGTAGGATTCATGTGTGGGAAAATGATGAAATTGAAGATTTTTAATACTGCAGTAGATGAGCTGTAAGAGCTGTGGTTGTTAAAGCTGAGGATGTTTGAAGTTTACTTTCTAACATGATGCAGTTATCGATAATGAAAAAGTCAAACATATAACAAGAAGACAGAATAAATAAATGTGAGGAAAAATATATTTGGAGATGAGGAAGTTGATTACAGTGTGGTTAGACTAGAACAACGCTGTCTAATTGAAAGATCCTGTAAGCTGCAAATGTGAGCCACACATACAATTTAAAATTCTTAACTGCATGAAAGGAAAAAGAGACAGACAAAATTTATTTTAATTTAATAATGTATTTAACCCAGTATATAGAATATATTATGTTTTATATTTAATTAATATAACATTGTAATGAGATATTTACATTTTGGTTATATATAGTTTTTGCATAGTAAGCCTTTGAAATGTTATGATTTATAGTTTCATATATTTTAATTCAAGTTTCAGTTCATTTCAAGTTTTTATCAGTTACTTGTGGCTGGCAGCTGCTAATGTATTGGACAACAAATAACTGAATGTCAGTAACATTAATGTACCTGGGAAAAGCCTACATCTGGAAATGAAACACCATAAATGAAATCACAAGGGAAATTAGAAAATATTTTTAATTGAATGGCATTGAAAATATAAATATCAAAATTTACAGGATGTAGCTAAAGTGGTGCTTAGAGGGAAATGTAATTTTAAGTTCTTATATTACAAAATGAAACAAAAATAAAATAAATTTCTAAGTGTATTATATTCTTATTGTTGTTACAATATATTACCACAAATTTAGTGGCTTAATGCAACACAACTATATTATCCTTCACTTTGGAGATCAGAATCTGAAAATGGATCTTATGAGGCTAAATAATGAATCTTATGCTGCACAAATATATTATCTTGTACTTTAGAGGTCAGAAATATGAAAATGGGTCTTATGAGGCAGGGCTGCATACCTCCTGGAGGCTCTACAGGAGAATGCATTCCTTGCGTTTACTAGCTTTTAGAGGCTGCTTATATTCCTTGGCTCACGAGCCTTTCCAGCAATGGTGTTACTCTAACCTCTGCTTCTATGGTGTCCTCTAAAATTGACTCTCTTACCTTCCATTATAAGGACCCTAAAGATTACATTCTGCCCACCAATATAATCCAGGATGGTGTCCCCATTTCAAGATCCTTAATTTAATTTCATCTTCACAGTCCCTTCTGTCATGTTAGGTAACATACTTATAGATTTGGAGGACTGAAATGTGGATATTTGGGGGGAGACATTATTCTGCCTACCACATTAAAGTCCAAATAAGAGAAACTAGAAACAAAAGAGCAAAGTAAGCTGAAAGTAAATAAAAATAAATAAGTAATAGAGATGATAACAAAAATCCAATTTAGACAGTAAACCAACAAACAAAAATAACCGATTCATTGAAATGATCAACAAAATTGACAGACCTCTAACTGGACTGGTCATTAAAATCAAGAAAGAACCAGTTCACCAATATCAGGAATAAAAACAGGGATTTTCATCACAAATCCTACTAACATTAAAATGGTAAAAAGATTATGGAAAAACATTTGCAATAAATTCAACTACTTAGATGAATTGAAAACTTCTTAAAACTACAACTCACTAAGGAAAAAGAAAGGGAAAATTTGAATAAATCTCTATTAAAGAAATTAAAATTGTTATTCCAAACCTTTCCATAAAAGAACACCCAGGCCTACATAATTCACAATTTCACTAAATTCTATCAAATATTTAAGAATAAAACAATGCCAATATTACATGCTATTTTTTCAGAAAATAGAAAAGGAAAGATTTTTATTCAATCTATTTTATGAGGCTGGCATAACAGTTATATACCAACATCTGACAAAAACATAATATGCTAAAATATGTTTACAGTAATGCAAATGCTGTAAATTATATAAAAATAAAGAACAGAAATAAATAAACAAACTGAGAATTAAGAATGAGTCTTGTTTTGTGGCAGGGATATACAATTATTTTCTCTTTGTATGTTCCCACATACAAGTTCACTTGATTTAATGAACACATTATTTAACAAACACATGCAATGTTTAAGAGAAAGCAATACACTAATCTATGACTTGATATTTGATGTTTTGTAAAGTATACTTGGTGCTTGGAACTGGCCTCATTCTGAGATAGCGCCATAAAACCTCAATTTGATGATGGTTTACAGGAATGATTCTTAAACTTTAGCATAAGAATCACTTGGAGGTCTTAGTAAAACACAGATTACTGGGGCCTCCACCCAAAGGTTTTGATTTGGTAGGCATAGGCTGGGGCCAAAAATGTACATATATAACCAGATCCTTGATGATATTGTTGCTGCTGGTTCTGGCACCATATTTTGAGAACCACATGCCTACAGCAAAAATCATATCAAAACTAGGATTCCCTTGGCAAAATTTGTGAAAAGTTTCTAGGAATTTAGGGAAGTGGGTCTATTTGAATGGACTGATTATGTATGACCTGAGAATCCATCCCACGAATCCACCAGAGAGCCTAGGGGACAACTTATTTAATGAAGAAAAGAAAAAGAAAAAGAAAGAAATGTGCCAATGATAAGAGAGTATCAACATATTGAGAAGCCCAATAGTGGCTGTCCTTAATAGTGACCAGGGTTGAGATTAGGAATGCTGCTATGGAAAGTGAGCTCTCTAATATCTGGTATGATGCAATCCCAGAATGACAGAGGCAGAGTAGCTATATGTAAGCAGTCAAAGTGGACATTATTTTCCTTATAAGCAATAAGATCAGAGTAGCAATCAGAATGCCATCTGATGATTAAGAACTCCTCTGCAGTAGATGCCCTTGCCCATTCTGAAATGTCCATCATGTATATCTTCCATAGACGTTCTTGTCACCAACTTCCCAATCCTGTTTCTTCTGAGTCCTTGGCCATCCAGCCAAACTATTGTCAACTTCTTCAGATTTATCCCTGAGTGAGCTGTAATGCTTGACCTGTCCAACTAATTCAGATTATACCATCATATAATGTGAATAATCTGTAATCCATACTTAAATTTCTTCCTCCTCAGTCATCTGGTCATAATGAACTTCCCAGCATACCATAGCATGGATTGAAGGAGAAGAGGAAAACAATAGGAAAAGTGTCAAACAAATCTGAGCTACGTACTCATTTAACCTACTTTCATTTCTGGGTCTGCCTGAGCTCATTCCCTTATAAATCATTTTCATTTGATGATACCTTGCTGCTGCACATTCTCCTTCCCATGGCCCTTGTAAGGAGTTAGATCAGACAGTGCCAAGTTCACAATGTGAAGCTTAGACCTCATGATTACTTGATGTTCATGGTAAGTAATTCACTCTCCACCAGAGTCCATTAGCAAGCCATAGTTATTTGTCAAAAGGAGAATAGCTACCTGCAGAAGAAGGGAAAGACACCAGAGTTCTGTGCCATGATTTTCCTATTGCTCTTTTCAGAGGCTTCTTATCACACTGATACTTCAAGTATCACTGGTTCTGCTAGATCATAAGGTTCAAGTCCTAGAGCAGCTTGTACTGCAGACTGGATTTGCTGGAGAATTTCTCTTGCTCTGATCCTGTAGGAACTGGAAGTGTAACAGGTGAATCTACAGATGGTTGGATATAGCCCACACAACAATGATATATTTAACTTCCAAAATCCAAAAATGCCTAAAATGATTATCATTTTTTTAAAAAATAAGTGATATGAGGCTCAACAGCTTGTCTTTTACCTTGGTGGGGATATCACAATATGCTGAAAATCGCAGAATTCCTACAAACTTTACTGAGTCAAAAATACCCTTGAATTTTTTTCAGGTTGATATCCCACTGTCTATTTCATATATGTCTTCCTGAGGCATCTAAAGCATGTGCTTTCTGTTCCCCAGTCAAATCAGTATAAAATCATTAATATAGTGGGTTAACCTGATGTTTTGTTAAATTTCAAGATTAAAAATCTCTGGAGACAATTTCTACCTCAAGCCATGATGGAGTAAGATTCATCCAACTTATCCTCCTAAAATAAACAACTAAAAACCCAAAATATAGAAACCACTGTCTTCAGACATTGGCTGTCTGAAGAAAAGAAACAAATGACTAAGTTCTGATATTGCCACAAATTAAAGCCTGAAAAGAAATTCCTAGCTGTAGCAAAGGAAAGGGGATCAGATCAGAGCACACAGATGTCCTTGAATTGAGCATATGGAGTTAGAATCCTTGGGAGTTCGAAGAGCCTAGTGTTTGCAGAGCAGAGTATTAGAGAAGAGGTATGCACACTGCGGGAGCTCTAATGCCCTGCTACTCTGTCACGGCTGGGAGAAATTTGATAATGGATAATTTGTTATTCCTACAAATATTATTGAGCTTTGCTCTGGAGTGTATTTAAACTTCTTAGAGACAGTTTGATCCCTTCACAGTTTATTAGGTGGAACCAGAGCAGTCTTAATCTAGGGCTCATTTGCTCTCCAGCATAGCAACCTAAAACTGGATGAAATGTATGAAACAATACATTGAACATCATGCAGAGGACAGTAAAACTTGAGAGACAGGAAACAGATTCTGTAAGCACAAAATTGCCTAAGCTTACTATTTGGAGAGATACAGGATTGGGAATAATCCATGTCTCCACCAGCTAGAATGAAAAAAACTCATAATTTGTGGAATATTGGGTAAAGTACTCAGAAAAATTTGCTTCAGTCAAGAAGAAAATTATCCCTAGACAAAATATTATATCAGTCCCACGTAACAAAGATTCATATTCGTCAATCTCAAATCCGTGGGCAAAGAACCATTTTTATGAATTTCACAGAATCAGTTAATTTCTTTTCTGTTTCTACTGAATATGCAAAATGGTCACAGTTGATGAATGGTTTTCTTTTTACATTATACAACATTTTTCTTTCAACAAATTAAAACAGGAATTCTTGCACAAACACCTTATGCACACCTATTTACTTATACAAATCCACAAAAAAGTAAGTATCAATTCAAATATTATCTAAATTTTCATATATATTAGTTAAATAAGATTATTATTTTAAGCCACAGTTGGTATAGCTAGTCATTGTAATTAGGTCATGCTGTTTTATATGGATAATGAGCTCAAATATTTCACTGGTGATACATGAATACTGAATTAAAATTCTCTGTCAAATTTTTTTTTTTTTTTTTTTGCGGTACGCGGCCCTCTCACTGTTGTGGCCTCTCCCGTTGCGAAGCACAAGCCGGACACGCACGCTCAGCAGCCATGGCTCACGGGCCTAGCTGCTCCGCAGCACGTGGGATCTTCCCGGACCGGGGCACGAACCCGTGTCCCCTGCATCGGCAGGCGGACTCTCAACCACTGCGCCACCAGGGAAGCCCCCTCTGTCAAATTTTGCTAAAATTCAACTCCATTGTACTATGGGCATTTGAAATATACTGCCAAAGATTCCATGCAGATAGTCAAGTAAGAAATTACATATTTAATTTACTATTGAAAACATCAAAGCATCTTTTCTTTAATGATTTGTGTATTTTCTTATAAGTTTAATGATATAAAAATAATACCAGAAATTTTGTCACATACACACTTTTTTTATATTCTTCAAAATATAGTTGCATATAAACAATATACATGTAGAAAAGTTGAAATAATTTAAAATGGTAATTATGCCAACTTGTAAAAAGCAGTGCCACTATCGATACCAAAAATTTAAGGTATAGATCAGGCTACTGTTCTGCTATTATATTAAATGGTAGGATTATAACTAGATCAGGCATTGAGCAGATCTATAAAACCAAGTCATATTTATAAGTGTTTCTTGTTCAATTAGAAAAAATAATAATTTTTAAAGTTAAACCATCTAGAAAAAATCCTTTGATATTTTCTTTAAAAATGCATTCTTAAATAGATATGAAAATGTTAAAATATTCATTGTTATATGAATCTGGGAAATAGAACTCCTAGAATAAGTTCTCTGTTAGCTTGTAAAATGGTCCTGAATTATTTAATGTATTGTTAAGATCTTCAGTGAATCATGGCACAATAATTTTTTCATGAGTTCAGTAATCACAATGGTAGAATTTTAAAGTTTTTAAAATTTATTTCCTGCTTACATTGAGCAGAAGAAAATCACTCTTCAGCTCATGTAGAACCTTATTTCCCTAAGTTGATGAGGATGTCTGATGTCACAGTTTTTTGTATAAATGTGAAGTTACAATATATTCAGTGTTTCTTCTGAGGCATCAAAACTCAAAAAATGAAAAGGAGAGGGTCTGAACTGCTAGGAGATTTATGTAAAATTAGACAAGAAATCATGTCAAAACAGTCTGATGATTTGTAGGGCGTTGCAAACCTCGAGGATATATGAAGGGAGGCTAAGGAAATGATCAGGGAGTTGGTAACGAGGAATTCTTTGCATAACGCTAACTTTGGATATTGTTCCTTTTCTCTCTTATCCCTCAAGTTACATGAAATGACTTTTAAGATTTTTATTTAGAAATCCTAGTATTTGGTCACTGGAACTTGGGGGAGGATGAAAAAACAGGGACTGTTCCTGAGTCCTTAGTGATTAAAACAAACAAACAAACAAACATCCTAAAGGTAAGAGGCAGATTGGAAGACCTCTAGTGAAAGGAAGTAGTTTATTTATTTATTTTATTTTTAATTTTTTTTTGCGGTACGCGGGCCTCTCACTGCTGTGGCCTTTCCGGTTGCGGAGCGCAGGCTCTGGACACTCAGGTTTAGTGGCCATGGCTCACGGGCCCAGCCACTCCGCGGCATGTGGGATCTTCCCGGACCGGGGCACGAATCTGTGTCCCCTGCATCGGCAGGTGGACTCTCAACCACTGCGCCACCAGGGAAGCCCGAGGAAATTTTTAAGAATAGCTTTTGTATTTCTGCTATGCTCAGAATGAACTAATGTTCATCCATTCAGCCATAACAACATAGCCACTTTTCTCTAATTCCTCTCTTCATTGATCCTGAATTTGTACAATTTAAAATTCATACCTTGCTGTGGGTGAAAGAAAAGAAACCTATGTTTCCTCCTGTGAGGAACTCAGCTGAGCTTGGAGAGAGAGCTGAGTTGCCAGGTGTCAGTAGCTGATTAAAGCAACAAACCAAAAACAAAAGGATTAGGTCTTTAATCACTTACTGAGAGGGTGTTAAGCAAGAGTCTAAAACTCAAAGCTCCAACTCCTCCTGTTCTATTTTTGCCCGTGGAAAGGCCCCAAGGTGGAGGCCCCAAGGTGAAAGCAGTATAATTTTGGTGTAAGAAGCTACCTACTTAAGTGTAAAAATATTTAAGGTATGATTGAATTGTCAGGTGCCCCGTTGTTCCAAGAGTTTGTGTCCCTAGACAATTTCCTCTTTGCTTATACAAACATGTAGAAGCCTACATAAAAATATGTGTTTCTGTTTGTAGGTATGTCTATGTTTTAATTTTCCAAATAGAATCATACAACTTTTTCTGATAGTCCACTTCTCTAGTACTTGCTGTATATTTAAAATTAAATAAGCTTATGGTGAGACCAAGCCATGTAAGTTTTTGTCAGTTCCAAGCATAGGAACAACTGAGGCTGAATCAGTGTCCACAAAGCACATAATGATGAATGTTGATGTTATTACTATTAATTTCTTTATTTCCTGTAAGTGCCTAGTTGGTTTAGAATGAAACCATGAAGACACAAATCATCTAGTAACTTGCAGAGAATATAGCTGAGTCTTCAGGTGCTGAGTCCTGTGAGAAAGAAGGGAGAACAATAGATGTGACAGCAGGAAAAGGAGAGTTAGTTGTAAGGGTCCACAGTCCTGACAAGACTCAGCCAGAGATATCACTGAACTTCTGTAGGGTGACAGAAAAACAAAGACCAATTCAACTGCTACCATGAGATTCTGTAAACTTCCTACTACATTCAGTCATTATCTTGGACTGGAAAAAGCAGAGAAATATCTTTTGAATGGGGTAGAGGGAGGTTTGATGACTTTGAATTTTTAATTCACTGAATATATACAAAATGAAATGTATTAGGATTAAAGAAACTGATTTAAATTTTAAAATGCTTATCTACTTTTAATTGACAAGATTAAAAAAAAATTGTGTTCTGTCAAGCGTGGGCATGGGCCTTCCTGAGCAATTTGAGCTTTGTTATAAATAATAAAGCAAGCTATATACTTTTTGTATATTTGAATGGAAAAATAAAAATTTCACCTTGATTCTAGAAGTGAGATAATTCAAGAAATTATCACTGAATCAAAATGAAAATTATATAAACCACGACATATAAAATTCAGAGATGAAATGGCATAGAATTTTGAAAGTTAAGAGGAGTTAGCTCAGCTTCTTCCATGATAGGATATTAATCTCTATAGTTTAATTAAAATATAGTTTAGAATAAAGGAAACAACATGACTTCAAACTCCTAGTAGTATTCCATTTTTTTTCTCTTTATCTTAGAGAAGGATTAAAGAAACCAACATCACTTTTGGGGAAGAAATCATTGTTGGTTTGGCAATTACTTCTGTTCTTTCACCATTAAACAAAAGTAAAATCTAGTATTTTATTAAATATGAAATACATATATACACGCACATACATATACTTATGTACACATAGATGCGATTTTTCTCTGTAATATAGTTATTTATACAATCGCAAGTGAGAAGAATAGTTAATTATCTAAAGTCTTCTCTGAGAGACTTAGTGCTTATTCAGGTTTTTATAATTTGGTCCACCCAGGTATCATCAAACTTGACACAGGAATGTTTTTAATACACTACATGTCCAAAGTTGAATTTAAGAATATTTCTTCTTTGGCAGAAAAACAATAAGACTTTCTAATGGGTCCTAACTTGGCTGGCAATTACAATCTTCTACATAAAACAGAAGCTATCTCAGCATTATGTATGTTAAATGACAAGCAGATCAAGTCAGCAGAAGGGTCAAAAATGACAACTTTACTCAGGGGTATATGGGTTCTCAGGAATCATCAAGATGCCTCCAATTTGTCAAATATGGAATAACAGGAAAATTATCATCTCCATGTAGAGGAGAAGTAAAACACACAATATCATAGGTATAAGAAATGGACATTTCAGGAATAACTTTCTAAGATAGTGCATAAAAAGTTATGCACTTAGGAATGGCTAACTAGAGTGTCTATTTATTTAATGCTAAATAAGTTACTAGAATGAAAATTAGGACTTGTACAAGCCCAGTGTTTCTGAAGTGAAAAATTAAAGTGGATATCAAGAAGAATTTATATTCACAAACAAACATTTAAATACTTAATTAAAAAAAAATACCCTCCTATTTCTAGAATACTTCAGAGCACTCTGACCTGTTTCAGTTCTTGTAACTTTATATTATTCTCTGTTCAAATTTTTTTTTAATTTAAAAAGATATGTTTATGGGCTTGTGGGAACTGAAGTCTGTTAGAATCGAGGTAAAGATGGCAAAAATAGTTTTCTTATCCAGAAAAAGTATGAGTGAAGAAATAGAACATAAAATATGCTACCAAGTTCATTGAAGTTATCTCTTGTTTTTATTCAGTATTTTAATAACCTATATAAGTATATATTAAAGTGATTATTTTGCCTTTCACCTAGTATTATACATATTTATATTAAATGTTATAAAAGTCTCTGTGAAGAAAGCTTCTTTAGAGAAATAAATAAAAGAAACAGTGCTGTTGATAAATTTACATATAAATCTGAAAAATGTTAAATTCAGAATGAATAAATCATCACTAGCTTTAATACTTCTTGGCAAGAATTATTTGACATTATATAAATGGTCTAGATTGTCGTCTTCTCACAATAAAATACATTTATTTCAGAGTCAACAAAAAATTAGTTAATCTACAGTTTTTCATCATCAACCTATTAAAATTATTCAGGAAACTATGTGAAATGGTTTATGAAATTCTTCCCAAATAATCTGTGAAGCAGAAAAAAAACGACTTTTCCAATTCTTTTGTTTGGGTGAAGAATTCACCCAAACTCTTAGCCCCTCAATCTCATTAATGCACATATGGTAAATGGAATAATAGAATCATTTGTTTTTATCCAACTTTATACGTAATTTAAACAAAAATTTTCAGGAGTGGAACTACCTTCAGAAGACATTTAAAAAAGCAACTTATTTTTCCCTATTATATCTCAAATAATTTTTAAACTGGAAGAAAAGATATTTTGATTCCTTAATGAAAAGTAACTAAATATACATGATTTATAGTCAAAAGAAATGGAAATCTATTTCCTTAATTGATTTCTTACTTTAGACGATGCAATTTTGTATTTTAAAAATTGGGGCATGTTCTTAACTTATTTTATATTAGGTACAATCTTTATTCACTCTCCAACTTCAATAGAACTTTGTAGCTTTTAACCGGAATTTTCAGGACTTCGCTGGTGGCACAGTGGCTAACAATCCACCTGCTAATGTAGGGGACATGGGTTCGGTCCCTGGTCCAGGAAGATCCCACAACTAAGCTCATGTGCCACAACTACTGAAGCCCGCGCACCTAGAGCCTGTGCTCCACAACAAGAAAAGCCACTGCAATGAGAAGCCCATGCACCACAACGAAGAGTAGCCCCCACTAGCCACAACTAGAGAAAGCCCGCGCTGAGCAACGAAGACCCAACGCAGCCAGAAATAAATAAATTAATTAATTAATTTTAAAAAAGAGTAATTTTCAAAGAACAACTCATTTTCTGGTAGCCTTTACATATACTTAAAATCCTCAAAATAGTGGTATATATCTAGTAAAATTGAGTTATATAAAATTGCTAATGTCTGATCTTTTTGACCAATAATTATAGCAATTTTGTGTGATTCAAATCAGACTTTAAAAACAAATTGCAGTGCTAAATACTAAATGAAAATGATCCATCTCAACCTAGGGTAGTGTTTATTTCTAGGGAAAAAGATGTTTAGAAGGAAACAGTTGGGGGTTTAGCTATATGTTTACATTTTTGTTTATTTAAAATAAAAGAAAGAGATGAGAAAAAATTTTCCATTAACAGCAAATAAAATACTTAGAAATATATTTAACTATAAATACAAGTAATTATGTGAAGAAACTATAATGCCTTCTATAGGGACTAACATTAACACCCCATTAAATGATGAGATAAAGCATAATCTAATATTAAAATTTTGGAGGGCTATTTTAATTTTAGTTTTAATTAAAGTCTAATTAAGTTCAGATGATAATATTTTCACTTGAAAATTGAGAAAATTTTATTTTCATTCATAAAGAAGTGAATATAAAAATTTGATAACTGAGGGAAAATATTTTCATATATATAGACTCTCCTGGGTCTCTACCTTGCCAACTCACCCTGCAGATCTTGGGATCAGCCAGCCTCCATAATCATGTGAGCCAATTCAGTAAAGTAATTCTCTTTGTAGCAATAATTATTGCTATTAATACAATTAATTGATAATAAGTAATTGGTAACAATTTATATTGAACAATTATATCTTTATTATTAATAATTATTATTACAATAAAGATATTTATAAGGAATTGGCTCACACAATTATGGAGTCTGGCTAACCCCAAGATCTGCAGGGTGAGTAAGCAAGCCTTACTTACATCCTTGCGATGGATGGTTTATTACCACTGTGACTCTAAAAGCCTGAGAACCAGGAGAGCTAGTGGTGTAGTACCATCCTGAAAGCTGGCAGGCTGGAGACCCAGGAATGTCCAATGTTTCTGTTCAAGTTCGAAGGCAGGAAAAGAGCCTGTGTTTCAGTTCAGAGGCAGACAGGCTGGAAAAATTTTCTCTTCCTCAGAAGGATGTCACCTTTTTGTACTGTTCAGGCTTTCAAATGATTGGATGAGGCCTACCCACATAAGGGAAGACAATCTGCTTTACTCAGTCTACCAATTTAAATGTTAATCTCACTTAAAAATATTCACAGAAATTCCCAGGACATTTTACCTAATTTATGGACACTCTGTGGCCCAGTCAAATTGATGCATAAAATTAACCATCACATTGTGCAAATTACTATATTTTATAATATGTTATATATTATACAATATATTAATAAACTATGATAAAGTATTGTACTTGTCTCAAAATGAGAAAAAAGATAATAAAAATCTAAAGACATATCAGAATTACCTATATATTACACACATATATGTGTGTATGTATGTGTGTGTGTGTGTGTGTGTGTGTGTGTGTATCTATATATATAAGCATATTGCATTTTTTACAAATTGAAGGCTGTGTGGAGCAAGTCTATTGGCACCATTTTTCCAATAACATTTGCTGAGTTCATGTGTCTGTGTCACTTTTTGCAATATTTCAAGCTTTTTCACTATTATTTTATTTGTTACGGTGATTGGTGCTGAGCAATCTTTGACGTTACTACTGCAAAAATGTTAAAACTCATTGAAGACTCAGATGATGGTTAGCATTTTTGAGCAATGCAGTATTTTTAAATTAAAGTATATACTTTTTTTTGCCATAATGCCATTGCACACTTTATGTACTACAGTATAGTGTAAACAAAACTTTTATACTCACTGGGCAACTGAAAACTTCATGTAACTTGCTTTATTATAATATTTGCTTTACACTGGTAGTCTAGAAATGAAGCCATAATACTTTCGAGGTAGACTTGTGTGTGTGTATGTATGTATGTATGTGTGTGTGTTTATATATCTATATCTATATATATCTGTGTGTTGAGAGAGAGAGAGGGTAGAGAGACAGATATAGACACAATGTTTGATAATATACATAGTAACATGAAAAAGGGAAAGGAAATTTGGCGAGTGGTGAATTTGAAGTAGAAATAGAAATATTTGGAGTGGGTTAAAATTTGTTATCCACCACTGGTTTTTTGAAGTGGTTTTGCTTATCTTCTCAAAACCAGGTTATAAACTAGTAAAACTATCTAAGAAAGATATCACAAACTCTGGGTACAATAAGAACATAGATGCAAAGATCACAAAAATAACAAATGTTGATATATAATATCTGGTCCCACATACTCCCTAGCTTAAAATGAAGGAGATTGAAAGCCTGAAGAATTACAGAGAGAACACCTATTATATCCATTTGTGTTCTTCTGATAGTTCTTGACCATAAGAAGCACCAGAATAGTTTAATAAGTAGAAGATGTGGACAAATGCAAGCCAGTACGAGAGACTAAGCACATTTGTACTATCAATAGCCTTCCAATGCATTTTTTATAGGAATGTAAAGAAAGTTAGAGCCTCTTATTCCACTCTTACTGTAGATCCTGGATATTTTTTATCTGTGCACCTCTAAATAGCCATTTGTCAGTTTTTGGAAATAAAATTGGAATAATAGTAAGCAAATCATCTTATTAATGCAAAATGCTATGTAGCTATTACAGTTTTTAAAGTGAAGTTAAGATATCCATAATATGTGAAATTTAAAACATGAGAAAAGTCTAAGATAATCTTACTGCATGATCTACTTAATAAATAATTACCAAAATAACAAAAAGTACAAATTAAAACTAAGAAAATTTGGAGAAGAGAAAGTAAGGCAGTAGATAGAGCAGTGTGAGTTAAAGACAGGAAATTAAAGATTTAACAATACTACTTAGTTTGAGATATCACCCCCTCAAAATGAATAAAACATTCAAAAGTCATTACTGCCAAAGACTTGGACTAAAAATGAGAGCAGATTGGAAGGCCACTAGTTTTCATTTTATAACCTTCCATGATGCTAATATGTATCCCCATGTGCATATATTATTCTGAATTAAAGATATCTCTATCTAGATTATATGTCTGAGTATGGTTGGGGCTGATAGTGAGTTTCCATGACATGATGGAAATTGTACTTGAGTACAGTTGGATAAAGATGGATTTTAGTTGTGTCTCCCTCTTTAGCTCTAGGATTCTGCATACATTTCTTACTCTCCTTTTATGAAAATACAATAACTATATAATAACTATGTATTTATTTTCCTAATTTACAGTGATATTCAACATCCATAACTGTGCTTTAAAAACCAGTAGTGCTATCTCTAAACAATCTGGGAATGCTTTGCTCAAAGTTTCAGTCTGTAATTTCACTTTTCTCATTCTTACAGCTCTATTATATTCAAAAACCTTGTGGTGTCAAGTAAGAGATTTACTGCCTAAATAAATTACTGATTTCATGTGAGAAAATGGGTGAGTGGCACTGTACTTTATACAGCATGGAAAGCTAGTAATGTCTAGAACACTGACTAAGTTCAATATACTATGTACCAAAATTAAAATGATGCCATAATTCATAAGGCAATATTTAAAATAGGCAGGTATTTTGGGGAAGCATGTGTGAATGTTTCAGCAAAATTTATAAAGGAATAACTTAAATGCTGTAATTGGGCATTGGCAATGATATTTACAATAGTTACCTCAATGTTATGGGCAAAGAAAAGATTCATAATATTAACAGCAACTATTTTATTGTCATTTAAGTTAGAATAATTAGGTATTCTGAAATGATATGACATTGCCTTATAAAGGATCACAGTATCTTGATCCACTTTACTGTCAATTATAAATCTTAGTAAAAAACATGAAAGTGTCATAATTACCATCTATTCTCAAGCATTGAACAATTATCATGTATACTATTATTTAGTATATAACATAGTAATGATATATGTTAAAATATTTAAATAACAAGTATATGTTTATATTATATAATATAGTTAATGCATTATATCACTATACATTATATATGTACATATATATTTGTCTGTATGTATACACACATGCACACACAGGTTGATGACCATATGTCAAGCATTATGCCAGGATGTAGAAACAAAATTAATTCATAATCTAATGGGGGCTACAAAAAAGTGAAGTAAGAACGGTGGCATTAGAGATAAGTACAGGTGCCCTAGGGTATAAATCAACTTTTAATAATAAGTGGCATATATTTTAACCTCATCACTGACAGTTTTAATGAGATTAAAATTTGTCATTCAATAAATATTAAGATTTGTAGAGTGACATGGTACATTCATCTCCTTAACATCATGTATACACAATTACTGAATAGTCATATTGAATATGTAGAACAAAATGCACAGAATTAGCATTCCTGTTTTAACTAATGAATCTGAAGAAACACTTTGACCTCATGAAATATTGCAAACTTAACGGTACAAGAAAAAATTTAGCGTCTGCACATAGATACTTCTCCTAATCTACTGATTCACTGGGACATGTACAATTGTTCTGTTATTCTGGGTGAGGCTGTGGAATACAAGTGCTTTCAAATTAATGTATCATTTATTCCTCTATCTGTGCTTTTCCTGATTCATGCTGCCAGTGATTTAACTCTTCATCGTCACAGAAGCCCCTTTAATAAGATGAACTTTTATGAAGGGAAAATATTGTTTAAAGCTTCACATTTGTACAAATGCTTTTTCATTTTCCTCCAGTGTAACTATGTGTTATAATACTCTCTCAGCAGTATTTTCAAGGAAATTTGTTTTTGTTTTATTCTCTATTACAAATAATATGTATCACTTTAAAATGTGTTGAGATTACCATCATGAATCAAAATTCAGTATTACCCCTATGAAAACTTTCTTTATATGCAATATAGTTTTGTCCAAATAGCTGACAAATTCATGAATTTATATGATGCTTTTGTTCTCAAGTTTGCAATAAGTGCCTAAAAACTTGAATTAGAAACCAAAACTACTTCTTGTACTGAAGTGTTTGATATGCTTTTATATGAATGTGTAGCTGTAGCACTTTTTATTCTAGAGGAGAAATATGTAGCTCATATATTTTCATATCCCAAGGCTATTTTTAAATCCTAGTGTTGTTGTTGTTGGTACTGACAGTATTAAATGGAGGGATGGCCATCACTTAAGTAGTCACATAATTGGTTTTATATAGACTCCTACCCACTCTAGAATCTGAATAGTAAGTTTTATTTGACATAAAACCAAAAATCATTTTGTATTTTTCTAGAATGTAAAAATCTATAGCTTTTTAAAAAAACACATTTATTAACATTTTTCCTTAAATAAACCAGTCTTACAAATGACTGCAAAAATCATATTTTCTTATCCACTTTTAATCACCTAGAAGTGTAAAAGAAGTTACTAAAAACAGTCCAGTCTAGATCAGGTGTTGCCAGGGCATAAAAAGTTAAAAAGTTGAGGAGAGATATAATTATTATGATAAACTTTGAAAAGTTCTAGGCTCAAAAAATGAAGAGGAAAATCTTCGTTTATAAAATACTACTACAACTACTACTACTAATGACAATAATGATAAATCAAATGAAAGGTAAAAAACCATGAAGCATTTTGTTGAAAAAGGAGCAAGCTCCCTGGTTTCGCATACTGCAAAATGGAGAAAGATGTTTAGGTGGCTGCAATGTCCAGAGCTTACTACTGAACATCAAGTTCAACAATATGGCCATACATGATCCAAATGCAGCAGGTTACTCCTGAGAGGATGGTTAGCTTAGTAGACTAGAAAACAGCTGCTATATAGAATTCTCCTTTCCTGAGAAAGGGAATCGTCCTTCCTCTCCTTAAAAGCAAAGTGGAACTCCCCATATGAAGTGGCTGATATTCTGTAATGCATGCCATGCTGAATTTGCTTTATGACGATCAAATATTCATCCAGGTCATGGTAAATGCTGTGATTAAGTGGGCACCTTATTCATGAGCACGCCATGTAAACTTACTGCTGTGAAATTAAGCAACAGTCTAAACGGCCATGTCAGATTTGTTTTCTCAGCTTCCTCTTATGGATATGTGTCTTACAGATGCTAAAAAAAATTAGAGTGATTCACAAGAGAATGGGAAAAGACAGGGGATAGAAGTCTTTAAATGGTTATTAAGCAAAAAATTGATAAAGCAGACATGGATGGGATTGAAATGCAGCACCTCTCAGTGGTGAGGTGGACTGATAGACTCTGCTGGTTCCTCAACATTTAAGGGTCTAAACAAATCCACACTATTTAATGCCGTGTGGAGGAATTTTTTTTAAAAAGCCTAAAGGCAGGGCTTCCCTGCTGGCACAGAGGTTGAGAGTCCGCCTGCCGATGCAGGGGACACGGGTTCGTGCCCCGGTCTGGAAAGATCCCACATGCCGCGGAGCGGCTGGGCCCGTGTGCCATGGCCGCTGAGCCTGCGTGTCCGGAACCTGTGCTCCGCAATGGGAGAGGCCACAACAGTGAGAGGCCCGCGTATTGCAAAAAAAAAAAAAAAAAAAAAAAAAAAAAAAAAAAAAAAAAAAAAAAAAAAAAAAAAAAGCCTAAAGGCAAAAATGGAAATAAGAAACCTGACGTCAAATCACCTGGGACAAATTAAATAAGGAAAAACATTGACAAAGGAGCCAAGGTCCTTTGGCCCAACACCTGGCTGGGGACTCAAAGCTATATGCACACTTAGAGTAAAATGGCCAAGGGTCAGAGAAGAAACTTTTCTTAGGCTCCTCGACTTGGAAGCCCAATGAACTCTGATCCTGAACTTTCGGTGAAAGCCTAATGAGGCTACAATTAGATTGGAAGATATGTATGTGCCAAAGTTGATTTATTAAGATGAAAGTTTAGATGAAAACTGGCTTTAGGGAAGATAGGTGCCAGAATAGACATGGTGGGACAAGCTGAATTCACTTTTAATGAGGAGTGGTATTCAGTGGAAATTGACTTCTTTACTCAAATAGGCAAATTTGAAGGAATTCTTTCCCAGGAGGAAGGCACTACTATGATTCAAATTCCCCTGAAGCCTAAATGTTGTGTCCTTCCTTACAGCACTTTCTGGTTACTTTCATTACTGTCCTTTACCCATTCTCAGAAGGATGGAGTAACTCTTCTCATCATGAGTCTTATACTTTTCAAGAATTACAGTGGTATCTAATAACTTCTACCTTATTTATTTTATTTTATTTTAATTTTTTTTGTGGTACGTGGGCCTCTCACTGTTGTGGTCTCTCCCGTTGCGGAGCAGAGGCTCCGGATGCACAGGCTCAGCGGCCATGGCTCACGGGCACAGCCGCTCTGCGGCACGTGGGATCTTCCCGGACCGGGACACAAACCCGTGTCCCCTGCATCGTCAAGTGGACTCTCAACCACCGCGCCACCAGGGAAGCCCCTACCTTATTTTTTATATCAAGTTCTTTCACCCTCCTTCCTTGTTACTTGGGTTTGTCTCCTCTGCTTCTTCACCATCACACCGCAGAGCAATGGAATATGCTGGTGAAATGCTGCTTCTGTCCCAGAAAATCCTATTCACCTGACAAGTAGACTAAAGTCAGTTTTGACAAATCTATACAAAAGAATCCCCCTCTTAGTTTCTTTGTATCACTTAATTCCAAATTCCATCCTAGAAAAACATGTTTTCATTCTTATAATTGAATCTAATATTCC
Organism: Platanista minor; assembly: GCA_004363435.1. Taxonomy (NCBI): domain Eukaryota; kingdom Metazoa; phylum Chordata; class Mammalia; order Artiodactyla; family Platanistidae; genus Platanista; species Platanista minor. The sequence continues at coordinate 6,884 of RJWK010009731.1, read as the reverse complement.
ATGAGCATTAGTTTTCTATTGCTTCTGTAACAAATTTGGTGACACGACACAAATTGATTCACTTACAGTTATGGAGGCCAGAAGTCTAAAGTCAGTTATGTTAGGCCAAAAGGTATTCACAGGACTCGTGTCATCTAGAGGCGCTAGGGAAGAAGATCCCATTCCCTTGCTTTTTCATTTTTCTTTTTAGAATGAAGCAATGTTTAACTTACCTTCTAATAAAAATTAAAGTGGAAATCAATAAAATATATATATTATATATTATATATAATATATATTATAACTCCTGAAAGCCCAGGCTCCTTTCGGTTTTTTTGTTTATTTTTTGTTTTTTGTTAATTTTTATTGGAGTATAGTTGCTTTACAATGTTGTTTTAGTTTCTGCTGTATAGAAAAATGAATCAAATATATATACATATATATACATATATATATTCACTCTTTTTTAGATTTTCCTCCCATTTAGGTCACCACAGAGCACTGAGTAGCATTCCCTGTGCTACACAGTAGGTTCTCATTAGTCATCTATTTTATATATGGTACTGTGTATATCTCAATCCCAATCTCCCAATTCACCCCACCCCTTGGTAACCTTAAGTTTGTTTTCTACATCTGTGACTCTATTTCTGCTTTGCAAATAAGTTCATCTGTGTCATTCTTCTAGATTATACAATATTTGTCTTTATCTTTCTGACTTATTTCGCTCTGCATGACAATCTCTAGGTCCAACCATGTTGCTGCAAATGGCACAATTTCATTCCTTCTTATGGCTGAGTAATATTCCCTTGTATATATGTACCACATCTTCTTTATCCATTCATCTGTGGATGGACATTTAGGTTGCTTCCATGACCTGGCTATTGTAAGTGTTGCAATGAACATCGGGGTGCATGCATTCTTTCGAATTATGGTTTTCTCTGGATATATGCCCAGGAGTGAGATTGCTGAGTCATACGATAGCTCTATTTTTAATTTTTTAAGGAACTTCCATACTGTTCTCCATAGTGGCTGTACCAATTTACATTCCCACCAACAGTGTAGGAGGGTTCCTTTTTCTCCACACCCTCTCCAGCTTTTATTGTTTATAGATTTTTTTGATGATGGTCATTCTGACTGGGGTGAAGTGATACCTTGTTGTAGTTTTGATTTCCGTTTCTCTAATAATTGGTGATGTTGAGCATTCTTTCATGTGTTTTTTGGCCATCTGTATGTCTTCTTTGGAGAAATGTCAATTTAGGTCTTCTGCCCATTTTCTGATTGGGTTGTTTGTTTTTTTGATATTGAGCTGCATGTGCTGTTTGTATATTTTGGAAATTAATCCCTTTTTATTTGCTTCATTTGCAAATATTTTCTCCCATTCTGAGGGTTGTCTTTTCGTTTTGTTTATGGTTTACTTTGCTGTGCAAAAGCTTTTAAGTTTAATTAGGTCCCATTTGTTTATTTATTTATTTTTAATTTTCATTACTCTAGGTGGTAGATTTAAAAAAAGATTTTGCTGTGATTTGTATCAAAGAGTGCTCTGCCTATGTTTTCCTCTAAGAGTTTTATAGTATCCAGCCTCACATTTAGGTCTTTAATCAATTTTGAGTTTATTTTTGTATATGGTGTTAAGAAGTGTTCTAATTTCATTCTTTTACATGGAGTAGCAGTCCAGTTTTCCCAGAGCCATATATTGAAGACTGTCTTTTCTCCTTTGTACATTTTTGCCTCCTTGTCATAGATTAGGTGGCCATAGGTGCGTGAGTTTATCTGTGGGCTCTCTATTCTGTTCCATTTTTCTATATTTCTGTTTTTGTGCCATTCCCTTGCATCTTAAAGCTTCTGAAGACTGCCTTCACTCCTTGGTTCAAGTCCCTCTCCTCACATCATTCCAGCTTCTTGTTTCTGTTGTCATATCTTCTGCTTCTTCCTCTGCCCTCATTCTTTTGACATTCTTACAAGGACCCTTGTGATTACATTTAGGGTCAACCCAGATAATCTCCAGGGTAATTATTCAAGATAATCTCCAAGACAATCCTAGAATTACCCAGGATAATTATCCAGGAAAATCTCCCCATCTCAAGATTCTTAATTTAGTCACATTTGCAAGTGTGTTGCCATATAAGGTAACATTCACAGATTCTGGAGATTGTGATGTGGACATGTTAGGGGACCATCTTACCAATACCATAGTTTAAATATATTAACATCAATATTTTGAACTACTTAAATTTTTACTTTATTTTTTTCCTTGCTTTGTAAAGGCAAAATGTACAGATGTTCCATGAATCTCTTTATTTGTTTCACAACATGGTGTTCAGTTTATGTGCAGTCCATGCATACCTGGCTGTTACCCCTGGTGGGGAAAAATATAGACTAATGTAAATTGGAACAGTGTCATCAGTCTTTCTCATATAATAATGAGATGCAAGTGACTTCTCTTTTTGGCTTCAGAATGTTAAACAAATTTGTCTTCTTAAACTCTGGCCAACTTAGATCTTGAGGATGCTGTTTACTTGACTCATTTCTTCCCCTGACTCATTAGTTTCCATCTATTCAACTCATGTCACATGAAATTTATCATCAAATTAACATTAATTACTTATGTCTCCCAAATACTCCCTTTATTATTCATCCAGGCATTTTCCTGTCACCTGCCACCTGTTCAATACTATGGTGAATTAACATTTCAAGAGTAGCAAAGATTTCAGGAACACCTAATTTTAGTAATCAGAAGAAATGTCTGGAAGGGCTGCTCCCATGATTAAATAATTTTAATAAATGGCAAAACTTTGAAGCCCTCCTCTCCTAAATTAAGTGAATAAGTCTTGAACATGTATTACAGTGGATATAAGACACTAATTTGACTTTGTGGGACTGTTACCTGTGACATTTCCAGTTTTAGGAATAGTTGACACTAATATATTAACCTTAGGAATTAACTCTAGAAGACAACCCTGGTGCAGCGGAAATGTCATGGGGTTTTGGAACCAGACACACAGGGGATCATCTACACATCTATCACTCACTTGTTGGGTGATTTGGCAAAATTTCTATAGTCTTCATATCTCAGTTTCCTTTTCTGTAAAATGGAGTTAACACACTATCAAATTTTCTAAAGTAGATTTGAAGGGTTGATGAAATAATGGATATAACCACCCTGTCACAACTTAAACACTCAAAATAAGCTCATTTCTGCTGGTTTCATTATCAGTCCTTTATCCATATTTATATGCAAAGTCCTAGGTACTTGATTTAAGTTCTTTCTAGTAGTTTACTATTTGTCTTTATTTAATTATAGTAAAATCTGCACTTGGGGAGAGTTATATGATGAGTTAGTCATGTAAACCCAACTAACTTCCTTTAAGAATTCCTGTAGTATAGCCGTTCCCATGAAAAACTTTGAGTCACATGATTGTCCATTAGATCTGTAGTCTCAGAAACAATTTTTCCAGATAGAAAAATTGGGTCTTTGAGGTCTTCTTCAAAACTTTATCCATACCAATATATCAGTATGTTCTTCTATGAAAGCAAAAATACTGGAGAGAAACAATTTCTTGAATTGGCAAATAAATACATATTTTTCCAAGATGCGAGCATTATGGTGAGCCAGAGTAATAACCAAAAGAAAACCATGTGTCAAAAGCCAGAATGAGTATGGTTACCTGATTCACATTTTAGACACACCTTCAACTTCTCCTTCTGCTCAACCTAATTTTCTATTCCTTCTTTCACAAATATTGATCCCTAATAAATGCTGCACCACAAACTGCATCTTGGCATCTGCTTCCAGCGAACACAACCTGCAGAAGTTGATATAAGGGGTAGTCCCAAGATCAGGTTATAAGATGAGTTTTTTGAGCTGATTATGCATGACTCAGCCAGCATTGAGAATTTCATCAACATCCTCTGGCACAAGGTGGAAGTTCAGTTGTTAAAACATTTATCGCTTATGTATTTGGACAGTAGTAGTTGAATGGAAAATAAATAAATGTATTATAGGGGCTTCCCTGGTGGCGCAGTGGTTGGGAGTCCGCCTGCCGATGCAGGGGACACGGGTTCGTGCCCCGGTCCGGGAAGATCCCACATGCCGCGGAGTGGCTGGGCCCGTGAGCCATGGCCGCTGAGCCTGCGCGTCCAGAGCCTGTGCTCCACCACGGGAGAGGCCACACAGTGAGAGGCCCACGTCCCACAAAAAAAAAAAAAAAAAAAAAATGTGTATTATATCAGGCATTTCAAGCTTATTGGGGAAAATTAAACTGAAAGGACCATGGGATTTGATGCTTTTGCTAAAGTGTACTAATTTAACAGAAAATAATGCAATACTAAAGAAAACTAATAAGTAATTGAAAACTGAGAGGCCAGAGGATTTCTTCAAAAAATAAATGAAGCCCTCGTCTCCTGCAGAAGGAAGGCAAAGAAATCTGAGAACCAAGATGAAGACATAATAAGAGCTTAACTTTACAGAAAACTAAATATTCAACCAAAGCAGATCTACCATTTCAAAGTCAGGGCTCTGGTTGGGAAAACCTGGGATTTTAATGCATGAGATGGTGATATCTAGGTGTATGTCCCTAAATATTTGACTATCCCTCCTCCTCTAAAACTTCTGAGCCTGCAGAAGTAACCTGCCTCTCCAGAACTCCCCATCTTCCAGGGAAAATAAGCAGAGCCTTTTCTCAGAAGTCAGGAGTCCTCTTCTAGGTCAGTCCTCCTCCTGTCTCTTAGACTTGTAACAAGGGTTAATTCACATTAAAACATAGGATATGAAAAGCTTGATAAAGGAGGAAAGGACTATATTACAAAGGAGCTAGAAAACCTACATATCATGTACCAACAGAGGTAAGGGGAATACATGTGTGAATAGATTATGAGGGTACTGGTCAGTGACACAAGGATAAAAATTGGGAAAGGAAGAATTGATTGACTTGAAGCACTCTCAGCACAGGGTACAGGATTTAACTCTTGTGAAGGACTCCAGGAAATGGTGTGAATTTACTACTAGGATAGCTCCTTGAAAAATGTAAAATGTGATAACCAATTTTGATTAAAGATAAAATGTCAAAGCTGTAATAAGAAATGGTAGAGGAAGGGAGTAGATATGCTGAAGTGGATGTACAATCTACAGTTGGAAATGCAGTAAAATAATATTATTTTCCACCAGAAGGCCCAGAAAACATATTATTTTTAAGATTGTAAAAATTTCACTAAAAAGAAAGAACACCTATACTACTAAAAAGATCAGGGGTCGCTCTCCTCTGTAGGCAAGGGATAATGGTATTGAAAAGTTATTACAGAATTTGGCTGGAAGATAGATAGTGTATAAAATCCTAAAATAATAGAGGCCATGGGTTAGTACTTAGCCACTAGAAGGCAAGTGCATATAATTATTGTAATAAGTGGCAGGGACACAAGGCAGGCAAGGGGACCTCACCACATGGACATGCTTAATAGAGCACAGTCACGTTAGGGGGGAAATAAATTCTTCTGGGAAATAACCCAGAAGAATTTTAAACTTATGTTATAATCTGTGTGCATCTTGAATATCATATTAAAGATAGGGTGCCAGATTCTATAATGTAGTTATCCAGAATATATTTGTTGGTTTTGTGGTTGAGAGTTGTATGACAGAAATGAGATTCAACTAGGGCTGGCAAGGGGATGCAGAGAAATGGAAATATACAAAAACTTTATAAAGGAAAAATAACTCTTGGCTCCTCCACACAATTTCAATGTAGGATTGATGGAAAAATAGCAAGGAGTAATGGGAAAGTAAATATAAAGCCAGTTATTTCAAATTAAACTAAATGAGATAATCAGGTTTGAGGAAAAATTAGTCTTTATTTTATTCACTCAACACATATTTATCACATGACTGCACCTGTCATGCTAAAATGTCAATATTGAAATTGCACTTTAATGATGAAGAGAGAAGTAAAATAAGAATCAAATGTTAAGGAGAATTAGTAGGAAGGAGAACTCCTGTGCCTTTATTTGAGCAGTTAAGAAATTGCTCTTTTGGGGAATAAAAGGGTAATATATTTTTCATAGCACCGGTACAGTGAATGTCAAAGAAGACTAAATCATTGTGGATTAGGATTATTGAAAACTTTCCAAATAACAGAAGCAAACAGAAAACTCCCTGCTTTTACCTCCTCTGCCTCATGTAGTATGTAGTTTGAAATGTCTTTCTAGTTTTTGGTATACATCACTGCTTTATTAAATAATGCCCTGTATTATCTTTTATATATTTCATATTAATTTACTTTTAATTCCAAATGGTATGTATTGTCCATAAAGGGATGAGGTACATTTTATAATCTATATCCAACTCATAATTTTCCATGGTTCTGGGCCTACATTAAGTACACATTTAATACACATAGAATAATAACAGATATGGTTATGAGTTAATATGTAAGGACCATTGTTGTAAAAGTCAATATACACAAAGAAATTATACCAAAATTAGAAAACAATTACCAATGTGGAGCAAAATTCTCGTTCTTAAAAGTAAACATATAGGGGGCACCTTCAAGATGGCAGAGGAGTAAGACGTGGAGATCACCTTCCTCTCCACAAATACATCAGAAATGCATCTACATGTGGAACAACTCCTACAGAACACCTACTGAATGCTAGCAGAAGACCTCAGACTTCCCAAAAGGCAAGAAACTACCCATGTACCTGGGTAGGGCAAAAGAAAAAAGAAAAACAGAGACAAAAGAATAGGGGTGGGGGCTTCCCTGGTGGCACAGTGGTTGAGAGTCTGCCTGCCGATGCAGGGGACACGGGTTCATGCCCCGGTCCAGGAAGATCCCACATGCCGTGGAGCAGCTGGGCCCGTGAGCCATGGCTGCTGAGCCTGCGCGTCCGGAGCCTGTGCTCTGCAACGGGAGAGGCCA